>JAAEAF010007114.1:0-41271 GCA_011037195.1 Triatoma infestans
ATTTAATTTATGTGGCCTATTATGTTTACACCTATTAAAAAGTAAGAATATTTATAGATTATTAAGATTGTCATTTTAATAAGGAAACTGCTTTAGAGGAAACTTTAATAGAAATTTTACTTTAATTTTGTGTGTGTGTGCACGTGCGTATGTGTTTAGAGAGTAATATTGTTTGCTTTTATGAATCTGTACAATTCTAAATATATATCATATTTGTTATGGCTCAGAATCGTATGTAGGTTTGGTGGTAGTGGACAATTCGTCTGTATTAAAGATTCCCACAGTCGATTTCTACCAATTGTATATTTTTGACAGGCTAGTATTAAATGGTTAGCGTCAGCTATCGTTTCCTGATCACACGGACATACTGAGTCTATAGTGATCCCTATACGCGCCAGGTGATGGGGCGAATAATTATGATTAAAACGAAGCCTGCTGAGTGTAGTATAGAATTTTCTATTTTCGCAGTAGTTATGGTACCAAGGTTTTTTAGTTACGAGGGCTGCTCTTTATATTTGTGTCCTAAGGATGAAAACACAAGCATTTAAAGACAAAATCGATTTTATTGTTTTTCAAAATATTCCCCATGAAGATGAATACACTTTTGCATGCGTTGGAACCAATTTTCAAAGCACTTTTTTCCACTCCGATTTAGGTACTTCTAAAACATGGGTTTTGAATGCAGCAACTGCTTCTTCAGGAGTAGGAAACCGTTGTCCACGTAGTTTTTTCTTGATGTTCGGGAACAAAAAGAAATCATTAGGTGCCAAATCAGGGCTGTACGGTGGATGTTTGGTCAATGTTTTGCCCTGTCAAAAACTTCATTGTTTCAGCCGATCGGTGGCCGCTCGCATTGTCGTGATGCAGAATGATGCGTTTTTTCTTTGACTTTTCCCGAAGTTTCTCAAAGACTTCTGGCAAACAAATAGTGGTGTACCATTCCGAATTGACCGTCTTACGTTCCTCTAATGGCACAGTCGCCACATGACCGGTAATGCCGAAGAAACAGGCAACCATTTGCTTTGATGTGCTTCTTCCACGAACAGCTTTGGTTGGGTTGGGCTCGTCTTGAAAGACCCATACGGTGGATTGCTGTTTTGTTTCAGGATCATATGAGTATATCCATGATTCGTCACCTGTGCAGATATTATAAACTGCTTTTGATGCACCTTGAGCGAATTTCTTCAACATTTTCTTGCACCAATCAACACGAGCATCTTTTTGTGCGTTTGTCAGGTTATGCGGTATCCAACGCGAACAAACCTTTTTCACATGCAAATGTTCATGCAAAATCTTATTGATGCTTGTCATACTAATGCCTAAAGATGCTTCAATCTCGCGATATGTTACATAACGATCATGCTTTATTAGCTCATGCACAGCATCGACGTTTTCTGGCACAACAACCGTTGTTGGACGACCTTCACGGGATTCGTCCTGGAGTGATCGTCGGCCACGATTGAATTCGTTATACCAGTTTTTAATGGTGCTGTAAGAAGGTGCTTCATTACCATATAAAGGAATTAAGTTCATCTGTGCACTGTTGTCGTGTCAGGCCACGTCGAAAGTTATGAAAAATTATTGCACGAAAATGTTCACGAGTTAATTCCATTTTCTCCTAAGATCACTTTTTCAACCTGCTATCACTAACACTAACAACAATGAAATGACAAAATGTTTGGTTGAGGTTATGTTTAACAATGTGAAGGTTGCACTGGAAACATCAGCTGGTGCCTAGCAACAATCAGTGTTACCAAGGCAGAAATATAAATAGCAGCCCTCGTAGATGCTTGTAACATTCAAACATGATGTGAAAATAAGTGTTCATGAAAGATCAAAAGTTATATTGAAGGTTTATGAGAAATTATCTTGTAGGAACTATTTCTGTTTTCTGTTTTTACTAAAGACGTCTTATATTTTATACTAAAGCCACAAGGTCTACAACAACAGGACACAAGGATCATATTCTATCATAAATAAGCTTAAAACTTGCTTATAATAATAAAAAAAAAGAAAGAAAAGAAATTGATGGTATTTGTAGTGACAAATAATTCAGCAAGCTAATATGTCTGCCTTAAGTTTCAGTTGGAAAAGCTTTTACAATTCATCTTCCTTCGCTTTTTCTAGACAACCGCCTTTTGCTTCTATACACTTTTCTCTGGTACTATTTCTTATCATTTTTTTTTCTTGTATCTTCTTAATCTTACAAGACTACACTTTCTTTCTCTTAAGAGGTAGTTTCTTTTTTTTTCGGAATTCTCACCTGTGATTCATGTCTCCAAAAGTAAGATTTTTAAAATTTATTGTTTCAGGTAAGTTTGTGTGAGAGGAATAGAGTGAGAAAGAATTGAAGAGCAAATAGTGGTAAGTAGCAAGGACTACGTGTTTAACGTAAGTTTATGTGCAACAGTATACCTTTTTAAGCCCCCGCCCCCCATAAAATTGACGAGAGTTTGTCATTAAAATAAGTATTTAAATAAGCGAGGCCCTCTCACATCAAAAAAAAAAAAAGGCTCTCATGTCATGTGCCCGGCTCTGCAGAGAATACAGTCCAATCTATTGGACCATCTCAATCAAGCTGATGATATGGTGACAAGTGTCACGCGTTTAGCGAAAATTTTGAGAACAGAACCGGAAAGCAGGCTTTTTTTTTATTTTAGTTCTTTAAGATTTTCTCAAAAAACTTCCTCAACGATTTTCTTTAACCTTCACATATATATTCTATGACTTTTATGTGAAACATTTTTAAAGAAAGAAATCTGCTGTGAAACACTCATACAACTTTCTCATATTCCAGTTTTCAAAATTGTAATTGACAAACTTTATAGTTAATATACCAAATTTAATGAAATTTGTCGGTGTTTTTATGGAAAAAATCGCGAAAACTGAAAAAAAAACTGTTCAGTAAAAAACGCATTTCCGGTTTACTAATTTCCTTGAAACTCGGAATTTTGGCAATCTATTTATTTCTAATTAATTTTGTTTGAATGATAGAATTGTATAATCAACTTTTTCTTTTTTTTTTTTGTATTGAAATTTACAACGGCAACATAGTGTCATAAGCAAATATGAAGATCTATGAAAAAAATTAGTATACAAAGCTAAAGAAAAAAAAGACCCAGTGGGTAGCACTCCAATCAACTTTCACTCACTGTCACTAGCACCGACATTGGAGAGGATGTCGCGAGGTCACTTACATTTAAGCCTTCTAGGAGGGTTGTCGGGTAGAGTGCGGGCTGAGATGCGTCGGACTACAGGATTAGGCTGTGAAGATAGGGTACGATGTAATTTCTTATATCTTACTTTGGTTACTTCTGGTCGGGAAAGGGATTTTTAAATCATTGTGGATAGATTGATTGGAAACATAATAAGGGAGCGTTAACTATTGTTCGGAGGATCTTGGATTGTAGGGATTGGATGCGATTGAGGTTGGAAGGCTTGGCTAAACCTCACAGATCGATGCGTATAATATACTAAGTTAGCACTTTAGAGGTTAACATAATCCCAACCCTTTCTCAGAGGACCCAATGAATGACTTTACCAAGAAAAATGTTTTAAATAAAAGTTGTAGCTCTTTATATGAATGTGTGTAGTTTACATTACTAGTTTTAAATAAAATCGTTGCAGTCATTTTTTGATAAAATTGCAAAATAAGTGAGAAGAATTTAATAAAGTAGTACTTCCGGTGGAGGAATTTTGACAGACAACTTAATGTCGATCACATTGTGATACCTATAGGGAGTACCAAGTTTGAACTTTCTATGATTTTTCGTTTTTTCGAGCTATGCTGTTCATACAGACACACTTGTGCGCGCGCACAGACCTTTTTTTCCCCATTTTTTTTTTGGACTCAGAGGACGTGCATTTCCGGTGAATACTCGAGATCGAAAATTTGCCAGATTACAGTACTTTCTCTTACTAGGGAAAGTAGGAGAAAGTAATAGCGATATTAAAAGTCTCATTTAGTAACCTTCTTTCTCTAACTAGTGTTAGAGGAAGTTTAGCGATCGTGTTAGAGTTTCGAAATTGAGTTTTCACCGGAAATACAAGTTGTCTCCTGAGTCCAAAAAAAAAAATGGTTTTTAGAAAATTATCTGTATGTGTGTAAAAAGAATATCTCAAAAACGAAAAGTTGCTGGAAGCTCAAACTTGGCTATTCCGTTTAAGTACTACGAGCGCATCAGACACGGGCAAAATCCATCTATCGAGCCACTTTACTGAATTTTTTGTTTCAGTTTTTGTATTTTCTCAAAACTTAAACTTGTAATCAAGTAACATTCAATTTCTATTTAATGAAAATTATTTAAGGGTATTTTTAGCGGTTTCCTTAAAGTCAATTAGCAAATGAATTTAAAAAAAAAAAAAAACGGATATTTAGTCATGCACTAAACTAGTTTTTCTTTGAACGTACAAAGTGCTACAAGTCGGATTGCTTTCATCCAACTAAATTCAAGCAATTACACAGTTCGTGAAGAGAGTTGGTTCACTTCAACGTAATCATAGTTCGGTTAGATATAGATTAGTATTGATGCAGGGAGAGGGCAGGGACAGGGGGGGGGACTCAGACCCAGGCACTGCAGCCTACCCGTTGAGGCTTATTGTGCCAACCCCTCAATACCTAGTAGTGGAAGCCCCCCTCTTCATGAGGTCCAAAACCTTCCCCACCAGTCCTTCCTGGGGTACGATTTCCTCCGGTCTCAACGTGCCGAAGATCTCGTACCTCAGTCTGCCGATTGCAACGCAATCAAACAACAGGTGAGAGGCCGTCTCCTCCTCCTCCTGACACAATCTACACAAGGGCTCTACATCCACCAACCCTACCTTGTGCAGATGTTTTTTGAACCTGCCATGCCCAGTAAACAGGCCCGTTATCAGAGAAATCTGATACCTGCTTAGACCCAGGGTCTCTCTGGTTCTTCTTCTACACAGCTCTGGCATAACCATTTTGCCGTGTTTTGCTCCAGTACTTAGCCTCCAGTGACGATTATGTTCTCTCCGAGTCCATTCTCTCAGAGAAGCCCTCGCCATACTTTTGGCTATTCCCAGAACAGGTTCTGGCCCACAGAAAGGAGTACTCGCACCATTCCTGGCCAGTTGGTCGGCTAGTTCATTGCCTTTAATCCCCTTGTGTCCCGGCACCCATACTAGCCGCACTCTGTTGTGCCGGGACAACGCTTCCAGAGAGTTTCTACACTCCCTAACTAGGGAAGAAGTGATTCTGAATGCCCTAAGTGCCTTCAGTGCAGCCTGGCTGTCCGAGAAGATGCATATCTCCCTATTCCTAGAGTCCATACGCAGGTTCTCCTCAGCGCAGATCTTGATAGCATAGACTTCAGCCTGGAACACCGTGGAGTATCTACCAAGAGGCCTCTCGATGAGTACCTCCGGTTTAACTCCATATATCCCGGCTCCAGTACCGCAGGCCATTTTGGACCCATCCGTAAACCAGGATCCCCCAGTCCGGCCTCGTTTTTCCCAACTTTTAGCCCATTCCGATTTTGACGTGAAAATCACCTGGAAGGGGAGCTCAAAGTGGAATGTTGGACAGCACTCTTCCCCAGCCATCTTAAAGATAGGGCCTGGGTCCAATTATTACATTATAATAATACCGCTTTGATATCTTGATATTATAATTTATCGGTTCTTGGTATTCTATATATAAAGTATTCATTATGAACGAAAAGTAAAGCCAGACCATTCATAAAAAGTTTTTTTTTTTTAGTTTTCTCAAGTGATCTCAAAACTTATATTGAGTATTGTTGAAAATCGAGTTTCTGACTCCCCCACCTCCCTAAGCCTGAAAAACAAATTTTTAGCGGATGGTCTGGAAATTCATTTCGAAAATTTGACCCCATCTCAATACTTACTCAATTACATCTCAATAAGAAAAAGCAAAAATGAATAAATATAGAGACTAAGCCGAGGAATAATATAAATCAAATTATCTCTTTATACTCTTAACAAAAGCTGAAAGAAAGAATATAAAATAATTATTATGGCTATAATAAAATTGGTGAAAGTTACATTATTATATAGAATGGGAGGGGTAATAAAACTGAACACTTATCTATAGATAATCTAATCGCAAAAAACAAGTAAACAAGGCCAAAAAAAAAAAAAATAAATAAAGAAATAACACACACATACCTAGACCCCGACCTCTCCTACGTTGTTGTTATGCTCTATATGTAATTGGTTAATGGCTTTGCTTTGCGCGCGCACACGTTTTATATTTTATACACAGCTGGACTTTAATTTAAAAACAGCTGTGAAGTTGCGGCCGGCAACCAAAGTGACAGTTTCCTAGCCATGCGCTTTATGTTTCACTAATTGTATGTTTCCATTGGAATGTTTAACACCTTATGTTTCTCACCTTGATTACCTTTATGTTTTGTTTATTTATTGTTTCATTCACATTGTACCATAGTATTTTTCCTTATGTTCTCTTTAATTAGAGTTTAATCTAAAGTGAAAACCAACATGTAAGGTATAACCATGTTTGTATATTATCACCTTCATAATTCTTTTCTCTTATCCGATAACTTACATGTTTAAAATTTACTATCTAAGTAGGGAGATTTTTTTTTGTTTTTCCAACCAATCCAGTATCTAATTACCAAGTTTATTAAATAATTTTTTTTTTTTTTTTTTTTTCTTTATTTAGAAATTTACAATCTGTATAGTTCTGTATACAACAAGTAAATGAGAAGAGAGAGAGTATAGAGGCGTGAAGAGTGGGAGGAGAGAAACTACCCAGTGGTAGCACTCTCTACGGGATACCAGTCACTGATCAGTCCCGAAGGAAATCTCGGGGCCACTGGCGGTTCAGTCGGCGAGGTGGATTGTCAGGGATGGTAGTAGAAGCAAGAGACTGTACGAAGGGATTAGGGCAGTGTGAGAGAGCAGTGTGGTATTTGTGGTATTTTGTCTTGGCAAGTTGTTGTACGAAAGGGATGTTAAGGTCATTGTGGAGAGTGAGGTTTGTAACGTAAAAAGGAGCGTCAACTATCTGTCTGAGTAGTTTGGATTGAAATGTTTGTATGGTCCGTATGTTGGTCGGTTTGGCTGAACCCCACAGCTCTAGTCCGTAAGTCCACATAGGTTTGATTATGGTGTTATATATTAGTCTCTTCAGTTCAGTTGGTAATTTAGACCGTCGTCCGAGAAGTCGGTAAAGAAGTTTGGCACGTTTAGTCATGGCTTGTCTTTTAAGTCGTGTGTGTGGGTTCCACGTGAGTCGTTTGTCTATGAAAAGCCCAAGGTAGCGCACCAGATCTGTAGAGGGAAGTGCGTTGTTGTTGTAGAAGATAGGAGGACAAGAGCCCCGCCGGAGAGTAAACGTGGCGTGTTGACATTTCTGAGGGTTCATTTTTATTTTCCATTTCTTTGCCCATGATTCTATTTTTTGTAAATGTGACTGTAATTTGTGTGAAGCTGATGCTGGGTTTGAACTGGTAGCTAGAATTGCTGTGTCGTCTGCATATGTACTTAGTAGTGTGGATGGATGTGTGGGTATGTCAGATGTGTATACAGTGTATAGGACGGGACCAAGGATACTCCCCTGCGGTTCCCCTGCCCTCATTGGCGAGTTTAAATAATTTAAAGTTTAATTTCGTGTAGCCGACAGTTTTAAAAATAAATCTTTAATAAATAAAAGTTCTGATTTTATTAATTTTATTTAATGAATATTTTTAATATTATCGAAACCTAGATTAATTCTAAAATATTTATGAGCTTCCTAAAAGTTAAACTTTTTTCAACTTTCTCTTAAAATCGAGTTTAAGACTCCCCTTCCCTGAGTCTGAAAAAAACAAATTATTAACGGATGGTCGTGGGTATTATAATTAACAACCACGGGTGGGCTATCCCCCGGCACCGCAGCCAACAGAGGCTTATTGTGCCATACCCGGTAGTTCCTAGGAGGTGAACCCTCCCCTCCTAAGGTATTTCAGGGCTTTCACCACCAGGTCATTTTACGCTACTATCTCCTCAGGCCACAACGTACCAAAGGTTCCGTAGCGGAATCTATTTATTGCAACGCAATCAAAGAGCAGGTGGGGGGGCCGTCTCCTCCTCCTCCTGACATAATCTGCACAAGGGTTCCACGCTTATTGTGCAGATGCTTCCTGAA
Organism: Triatoma infestans; assembly: GCA_011037195.1. NCBI lineage: Eukaryota > Metazoa > Arthropoda > Insecta > Hemiptera > Reduviidae > Triatoma > Triatoma infestans. The sequence goes on from JAAEAF010007114.1 coordinate 8,132, forward strand.
TCTACCATGACCCGTTAATAGCCCTGTCACCAGAGAGATCTGGTTCCTACTCAGGCTAAGTGTCATATCTGTCGTGGGTAAATTAGTGGTTCTGGGTGGTGTGTACGTGCGTACAATTCTAACATCTTATTGTGTGTGAGACCAAAATATTATTTTTCAAAAATCTAAAAATCGCTTAAAGCACAAACTATAATATAGCTTAAATATCAAGCGCAACTGACACAAAGGATACAATCTAAAACTATCAAATCGAAAGTTGACTAAAATGGATTATTTTATTTTTTAGTTTTTAGGATTTTCCCAAAAATGGTTACAAAGGATTTCTATAAAATTTGGTACATTATCTCTTGACAAGTCTGCCACTTTTATTTGATACATTTTTCCAAAAATATTATTTATTGTTAGAGTTTTCCAGGGATGCTGTATCGTTAAGCTTTTCCAAAAAGTGTAAGTAATGGTACCAATCATTATCCGTCCATTAACAGCTGCAGCAAACGGCAACTTTTAAACCTCCGCGCTAAATACACATTACCTCCCCCCTAATATGCCTAGTATAATATGCTGCTGGTGAATGAGCTTCAACTTCCACAGCGAATCTCCTACTTAGAATTTGCCTCTAACGGTAGGAGAAATTGAATAAAATGTTAACTATATGAAGGCTTCCCTTAGCCTGAAATACCTAGGTATGTACTTGGATAAAAGACTCACGTGGAACCCACATACTAGACTTAAACGACAAGAGTTAAACACTCGATACACACTTCTTCTTAGACTACTAGACAAACGCTCCAAACTCTCACTAGACCACAAAGTACTTATATACAAAACAATTTTACTACCACCTTGGACTTACGGGGTTGAAGTCTGGGGCTCAACCAAGCAAACCAATTCAAAAAGAATCCAGTCCCTCCAATCCAAAATCCTCCTCAAATTCACCCAAGCTCCATATTACGCATCCAACCTGACCTTACACAACGACCTAAAAATCCCTTTCATCACAGAAATGGTATCTTCCCGTTACAGAAAATTCCATGAATCTCTCCTCCTTCATACTAACCCTCTCGCCCTACAATTGACCTCTGCCCACATTCCAGGTAGTCCTCCCCAACCGACTGAAACGCCTGTGGCCACGAGACTTACTTTTCCAGCATCAAACTGCCTAAGTAAACAATAAGGGATATTATTATTGAGGGATATTAAACAATAAGGGCTTAACCTACAGTTGACTTTGACGAATTAAGAAATCCTAACCTTGAAAGTTTTACAAAGTTAGCCACATTAGTTAATTTACCGAAGAAGAACCAAAAATTCTAACTAGCCAAATATCACTTTTCATATGACTCATATCAGCCAACGTTACCAACAAATCATTACTCTGCGCTCGGTCACTCAACCCACGCTATACTCTTTTCTCCACTCTAAATAAACTGTAAAATATAAATTGTGGTTAATAGTATCAGTTCCTGTGTTCTCATTTCATGTCCATATAGTCACCATCAATCTGCTACCACTACATTGGACAATATCTGATATTACATCCACCGTAGCGGATATTAAAAGCGTTTTCTATTAAACGGTTTCATGATATATCATTAAAGTTATAATGGCTAAAGTGCACAGAATTAATTGCGACCTTGGGATTCGTGGCATTAGATTTAAAATGTATTGGGCTTTGATCAATGGGCATTCTATGATTTGTCTGAGAACCAATATGTACCTTCCACCACCACTACATTTAAGTTATGGTTGCAAGAAGTTCCAAGTTGCATGAATTCGTCAATTTCATAATTATGAGCGGTAAGAGAAAGTGTTGAGAATGTCACACACCAGTTTCCTTTATACTGTGGCTTTTTTTAATACAAGTTTTTCCTTAGACTTTCATGTCCATATTTCTCTTCTTGCATAATTCTACTCATTTTTCTGTTAGCCCTTAAGCAAATCCTTCCACATTTGCTTAGACCTTCTTCTATCATTCTACTATCTACCTTCACGTCTAGCAAATAGCTTTCCTGTCTGTATCCTCACCATATTACATCCATGGCCAAATCCTCTTAAACTCTTTACCACTATATGCTTCAAAGTATTTCCTTTCACCGCAATTATCTCCCTTACCTCCTCTTTCCTTTTCCTCTCTTAGCCAGGAAATTCTTGCTGATTTTCAAAAAAGTATTTCCATAGAAAGAGTTTCCTTCTATAAACTTAAGCTACTGCCAGATTCAGCTGCAGTCAATAGTATTTTTCTATTGAACTTCTGCCGAAAAACTTTTTTCTTTTCTAAAGTATAATTTCTATACTACAAAAACCGATTTTACTTTAATAATTAAAGTCATACTATTTGCTTGTCCTTTATATTACTTGAACCAAGGAGATGTTTGTTTCAATGATGGAGTCTGAGAAAGAGAAACTAAGCTAACATAGCTCTTTGCGTATTACAAATGACTAATTAAATTCACCTAAATTTAAACTGAATATCTCCAATTAAACTATAAAAGCCATTGTGATAGATAGTAGCAGTTCTCCTAAATTCCAATATACAGGGTGTCTCAAGGTATATGGATAACGACTTTTTCTCGAAAACTAAGATAGCTAGAAAAAAAAACTAAAAGATACGTGTCCCCGTAATTTTTTGTTAGAAAACCAAATTTAATTTGTAAATTTGTTTTGGTGCTTCGAGAAGCGAGATACAGGCACCAACTTCATTTTTTCAAATGAGGAGATGTGGTTTTTATTTAAGAAATAGATTCCTCTATTTTTTGTAAGAAAAATTTACTTGAACGTTTTTTTCCTTTGAGCGATATTTTACAAGTTATGAATGAAAACATGTTTCCTATAAGAAATTTCAAAATGATATTATAACGGTTTTTTGATTGAATAAGAAGAAAAGTACTATTTTATTATAAATTTTACTCCTCATTAATTACAGATCTTGCTCGAACTGGCCCCACACCATTAGATGCATACACATGCTTTTTCCTGCCAATTACACGACCAAGAAATACTATCTATCCACAAGGCTACTATCTTCCTGTAATTTCCTCATACTGTACCTTACGACCAAAGAAATACATCTCTAATGGTGGGGCCAGTTCGAGCAAGATCTGTAATTAATGAGGAGTAAAATTTATAATAAAATAGTACTTTTCTTCTTATTCAATCAAAAAACCGTTATAATATCATTTTGAAATTTCTTGTAGGAATCATGTTTTCATTCATAACTTGTAAAATATCGTTCAAAGAAAAAAACTGTTCAAGTAAATTTTTCTTACAAAAAATAGAGGAATCTATTTCTTAAATAAAAACCACACCTCCCTATTTGAAAAAATGAAGTTGGGGCCTGTATCTCGCTTCTCGAAGCACCAAAACAAATTTGCAAATTAAATTGGGATTTCTAACAAAAAACTACGAGGACACGTGTTTTTTAGTTTTTTTTTCTAGCTATCTTAGTTTCCGAGAAAAAGCCTTTATCTATATACCTTGGGATACCCTGCATACATATTGCAGTTATGCAGTTACAAAAAATTACAAATTTTCTTTATATGTGAAGTTTGAGACAAAGTTGGCCTAATCTTAGATTAGATTAGAAAAAGCCTTATTATATCATCGCGATCTATACAAAGAGATCGCTGGTTGATATATAGGAAACCATCGTATCAAATGACTTAATAGTATCTAAAAGAAATATCATAATATGAGCTTCCTGTGATTTCTCGATGTGTTTATAAACACAACCACACACATATACCTCATTCGAAAAAAATGGGTCACTTAGTTTTTTTTTCATTAACAAATAACATTTGTGGTAACAATTCACGTTAATTAAAAATTTGCTTGCTAAATCATTCTTGTAGTGTCATTTTTTTTTTACACTAATTCTTGATTTGGGTTGATTTAAAAAAAACAAAAAAACAAAAAAAAAAAAGAAAATGAAAAAGAAAGAACCAATTAAAATTTTGATAACTTTTTTAATTTTTCCCACCTCCCAATATCTGGTATTGCCTCCTTGGACAATAATCACTCGAATTCGACCGTCTGTCCGGCTGACGGATTATTTCCATGGGTCGTAGATTATTTCCATAGGTTATTTTTAATCTATGTAGTGTCATTCTACTTTCCCAATAAAGTATCTTTATTATTAGGGTAAACCTAGGAGAGATGACGCGGTAGGAGAGAAGACGCAGGCTTTACTTCTCTTGTTTGCAACCACATGGCGTCATGGAAGTTAGTCGAGGAGTAGAGAGATCAGAAGGGAATATTTTGCAGAAATTCTTAAGTTATTTGGTGTGTTCTTCTGGGTTCTAGGAACATTTATACGCATCAGCGTGTGTTTTCATAACGTGGATTTTCATAACGCTTAGTAATTTTTTTTATATACTATATTAATTGCAGTTGAAATGAAAGATTTCCAGCTGTCATTAAAGTTGTACTCGTAGATATTATGTTTACCAAGTTTCATGTCGATCAGCCCCACGTTACCTTCACAGAGGAGAGGTCTCCTACCTAGGATGCGTCATCTGTGCTACCATAGTAGGAGAGACGGCCAAATTGTAGTGTATTTGAATTTTGTTTCTGGAATAAATGAGAATGTCTTTATTTTGAAAAATAACACTTTTTTGCAGATAAATAGTGGTTGATATATGTTTTATAAGAATTACCTCTTTCGTATATCTTCTATATTTTGATACAGGGCATAACTTTGAAATGTGCGTCATCTCTCCTAGCTTTACCCTATATATATTATAATTCAGACGAAAGTCTTAATTATACAGACGAAATCGCGATTCATCTGTGAAGATAACAGCCCTCTATTGCTCTACAGTCCAATGGACATGTCAATTGGCAAAAGCTAACCTACTGGTTTTCAATACTGGGCCTGATGCTAGTCTCCTAGCCATCGGACATACTTCTTGCAATCGTCTTTGAACAGTTTAAAATCTCACGGTGACTCCTCGAACTTGTGATAAGTAATCCTCAAGATCTTTAGCTGTAAAAAACAGATTGAAGCGAAAGAAATGTGCCGTTCCAATACGTTGTGACCCTTCTACGATCACTTCCTTGTCTCTGACTTTATACCCCAGCTTTCCTAAAATATAAGATTGCTCGATGAACGTGACAGAACGTGCGGCCACATATCGTACGCAACATCCTTCCTCCGCAAGAATGACTGTTCGGACAGCATGCTTAAAAGAAATGACCATTTTACAGTTAACAAAGTTAAGCAAATGAAATAATTTAACGATAATATTAAAAATAATGTGGAATGATTAAAAATAAATATATTAAATACGATGTCCGTCTCCGACCAGATAGCCGCACTAAATGAATTTCTACTGTTTTCAATTTTTATTCCCTTATATTAAGAAAGTTAGGATTTTTTGAAAATAACATTTATGTTATTAATAAACATAAATATACCAAAGCTAATTCAAAGCACAAAGTTATTTTAGTTCCAGAAAAATTTTTGTCCAATTTTTTTTGTGTGTGTGGCTATTTCCGGCGGCTATTTCCGGAGTACATATTTCCGGTAAAAATTTGAAGCGATCTTAATATTTCCTATTACAATAATAAAAGAAAAGTAAAATGGACAGGTATACTGAATGTAATCTAAACAAGCAAAATCACTTCGTGGTTAATTGGGCTTAGTTTGGCCAAACCAATAAACATAATTCAAACAAAACAATTAATTTTAGGTGCGAAACGATGCGTAGTCTAGAGCTTAAACTGTACATTCTGTAATCCTAGACTATAGCAACTGGAAGGGATTTCTAGTGACGAAGTTCAGAAAAATGTCTGAAAGTGATATGAGAAGCAGCAATGGAGAAACGATAGGGGGGAATTGATACCTGGAAAGAAAGGAAACAGAACAGCGACTTGCCATAGTTCATATTAGGTTTCTTCAGTTTCGTTTATTTCATATTTATTTATTTATTTTTTTACTTTCTCTTACTCCTAGTAAGAGGAAGTATTGTAATCGTGTCAAATTTTCGATATCGAGTTTTCACCGGAAATATCCGTTTTGAGGTCTCCTGAGTCCAAAAAAGTGGTTTTTTGAAAATGGTCTGTGTGTGTGTGTGTGTGTGTGTTTGTGTGAACAGCATAGCTCAAAAAACTAAAAATCGTAGAAAGTTCAAACTTGATATTACGTTTAGGTATCACCATGGGATCTGACGGTGCGTTATGTGTCAATATTCCTCAACCGGAAGTACCACTTTACTAGTTGTTTTTTTTACGTTTTTGCAATTTTCTCAAAAATGGCTCCGAAGATTTTCTTTAAACTTGGTATATCAACTACACATACAAAGAGCTACAACTTTTATTTGAAACATTTCTCCAGGAAAATTCATTTAAGGGCACTTCTGGGGGAGGGGTGGGGTTAGGTTTTCATCTTAACTGCTGTTTCAGTATATTAGACAATTCTGTCATCTAAATAATGTTAATTAGAATTAAATATGTTGTTGAAATTCCGAGTTTGAAAAAAAATAGATAACCGGAAGTGCGTTTTTACTGAAATATAATTTTCAGTTTTCTGGTATTTTCTCGAAAATGGCTCCAACGATTTTCTTTAAACCAGCGTTGTTAACTATACATATAAAGAGCTACAACTTTTATTTGAAACTTTTCCCCTGATAAATTCATTTAAGGGGACTTTTGGGGGAGGGGGGTTATGTTTTTCTTTAAAATGCTATCACAGTTGATTATACAATTCTGTCATCCAAATTGAAATAACTAGAAATTAATATATGACCCAAATTCCGAGTTTCAAGGAAATTAGTAAACCGGACAGTTTTACTGGACAGTGTTTTCACTTTTCGACGAATTTCATTAAATTTGGTACACTAACTATAAAATTTGTCAATTATAATTTTGAGTACTGGAGTAAGAGAAAGTTGTGTGAGTGTTTCACACCAGATTTTTTTTTACAAAAATGTGTAACTGTCTGTACATATATATCCTAAAGATAAAAATCTTATGTTTACTTAGATAATGAATGATAATTTAGTTGGAAAATGAATTCCATATTATCGAATCCATTCCACAATTATTTTTTTTTATATCATTAATTATGGATTTTATATTTTTAATTTTTTTATTGCATAGAATATTATAAAAATATTTAAAATTATATTCCCATTTTTTTTTTTAATTAGATAAAATTTTTTGAAATATTAAAAGGAAAAATAGAAGGAAGCCACGCCCAATTGATTAATAATAATTTTGTATTAATGTCAATCATTTAATTTGCAGTATATATTTTTTATTTTTTTATAGCAGAACTTTCAAAATTTTTTTTAAAATCTAATTTGAATTAATATATAATAGCTGTGAAATTGATTATCTTCTCTAGTTGTTGAAGTTTCATTTTTAAATCTGTGTTTAATTATTTCAATATAGAACATTGCCTAGAAACTGTAAATACAGATTCCTATATAAATTTAAAATATTGAGAGATATTTTCCGTGTTATCCTGCTACTTTTCGTGGTAATCGACCGGTTTTTGGACGTTCACCCATCATCAGGATGTTTTGGCCAAAAAACAGTGTGATAACATAGACTTGCACAGTGCAAATTTAGTTGATACACTGGTTCATAAGGTGCTTTGTTTGACACCTAATTAGGGGGGGTTCTTCGGTACTTTACGAACTCCGGCACTTTAAGAACCAGTGTATAAACTAACTTAGCTCTGTGCAAGTCCATGTTATCACACTGTTTTTTGGCCAAAACATCCTGATGATTGGGCGAAGGCTTGAAAACTGGTCGTTGACTACGAAAAGAAGCAGAGTGTCTTATGCTTTTCAGCACTGTGGACCCAAAAACAGCTACTAATCAAAACAAATCTTTGATAATTACATGTACAGTATCGAAACTTTAGATCTAGATTGTTGTTGGGGATTATCGCACTGCGACCTGAAAGATCTATTGTGCCCCCCCCGGAGCCTTCTCAGTGCACTGCCGGCCTCCAAGCAGTGTTCTCTAGCTACAGGCAACACTGCTCATCACCGTGCAGTGAGTTGTAGAGCCTCTTAGGAACACGAAATCTAAGGGCGGCATGCTGGATTCGAACCCGGGACCTCCGCGTTGCTAGTCCAGCGTGCTAACACTGAGTTAATCCCTTCCTTCTCCCTTGGCTTACGTCAGTTAACTAATTTACGTGTATTGTGTACTGTTCTGACGAAGAGCATAGAGTACTGAGCTATAGTACCCATGGGGTCGCTACTTCCTAAGTAACTGCATGTGCAGATGTACAGCTACCCCGTGCGGGCAATATCCGGTTGTAAATAAAAGAATAAAAGGAAATGAGTGTATCCACTGTATTTGCTCTGTGCAAGTCTATGTTATTATATTGTTCAATAAAAACATCCTGATGATCGGGCGAATGCCCCCCCTGTTAACGAATAGTTGTTTGTGCGGATGTATGAACAAATTATCGTGTTCTAGATTCTTTTTAGATTGTTATAGGGGATTATTGCACTGCTATCTGAATTTCGTCGCTTATTTTGTCCCGCGGAGCCTTTTTAGTGCACTGCCGCCCTCCGAGCAGTGTTCTCTAGCTCCAAACAACACTGCCCACCTCCGAACAGTGAGCTGTAGAGGCTCCTAGGAAGTGAAAATCTAAGGGCAGCTCGCTGGATTCGAACTCGCGACCTCCGCTGTCCTGCGTGCTACCATTGTGCTAATCCCTTCCTTCTCCCTTGGCTTACGTCAGTTAACTAGAAACGAAGACCCTAGTTTGTGTACTGTGTTTGTCCTTGTCTGTAATGTGTAGTGTATGTAGTTTAAATATATTGTGTACTGTTCTGATGAAGTGCATGAAATACTGAGCTGTGGTAACCCTTGGGCATCGCTACTCCCCAAGTAACTGCATGCAACAGATACCCCTTGCGGCCAATCGAAACTGTAAGTCTCGGACAATTAAATAATTATCTGAAGGCTATATAAAAATTGGTTATTACACCCTAATTAATTATATAATAACGTATCACTTTTATTTGAAGTATTTTTTCGAAAAAGTATATATGAAAAGGTTTTGGGAGGGTATCAGTTAGGTTTAGATTTATACTTTACAAGCTCCAGTTGGTTTTAGCAGAAAGCGCTCTACAATAGTGAGCCAGTTATACAAGTAAAACCCTTACAACCTCTTTTTTAAGGCCAGCCAACCATACATTGTAAACATTGCAGTTTTACAAAAATTTATTAATTAAATTGTATTAATTAGATTAAGAGGAAGACGTGTAAGTATTTCATACCAGATTTTATCTAATTATCCAGAACAAATCTAACCGTATTTTTATTAAAATAGTTTATTAGAATCATATTTTAACAAATCGTTACAAAAGAATAAATAATCTTTTAACTTCTTTAAAATGTAGATATCGTAATAATATATATATAATAAAATGGCGTAAATAATAATATAAAATATATGGTGTAATGTAATCTAGATAAATATATGAGTGGGTGAAACAAAAAAATACGTATCCAGTAGCAACCAAGTTTTGTGTGTGAGTGTGTGTTTGTTTGTTTGTTTCTATGTGTGTACGTACGTGAGTGTGAATATCGTGAAACCAAACTGTTCACACCTACAGGTTCACTCCTTCTTCAGTCAGAACAAACAATAACTTTCGTATTGACCAAAAAGGTGTTTTCTATTACTTCATGTGAATGTGTGTGTGTGTGTGTGTGTGTGTGTGTGTGTGTTTGTGTGTGTATGTTAGTGTCTAACCTAGAGATACATACAGCATTTATTATTGCGTCATAACTGCTTCATTCACGTTTTTATTTTCTTATTCACCTTGAATATTTTTTTTTGTTTTGTTTTCATTTTATTTCTTTTTAATTCTAAGGAGATGGACATTTGATAACATCCACTGTACCATTCAATAATTACTGTGTTCCATCTTCTTTTGCATGTATGACTCATAATACTGCTTTGTGAAACATAAAACTGAACTTGATTTATTCAAATCAATATTTTGTTTTATAATAAATAATTGTTTAATAATATTTATAAAATGTAAGCAAAAATAAATGTGTTTTTTATTTGTTTAATTTTTTGTTTTTGTTTTTTTTTTTTAATTGATGATTGGGGTCTGAAATTCTAGAAATTATTACGCTTCATTTTTACTTTCCCTAAATGCTGATAAGAAAAACGCAGAAAGTTCAAACTTGACATGCCATTTAGTTTGATCAAGGGATCCGACAATTAAGTTATCCGGAATGCCACTTTACTCAATAAATTTTTCCACTTTCTTGTGATATACTTGAAAATGGATCAATAACTTTAAACTTTGTTGTTGTGGTTGGTTTCCGCAGAGCTGGAAAGCATCAGAGATATTTTCAGTGATATCCTGCTTCTTTTTGTGGTTATCGACTTTGTTTCGGGCGTTTGCCCATCATCAGGATGTTTTTTTGTCGAACAGTGTGATAACATAGACTTGCTCTGCCGCGCGGCTGACACAGTATACATTCGCTCTGTTATAAATAAATAAATAAATAAAATAGTAAGATAGGATGGGTAATTAATAATAAAAATAAATCTCTTTCAATAAACATAGTTTGAGTTACAATACCCACTTGTTGGAGGTTTCCATTTTTAAAGAAAAATGTGCCTCTTTAGAGACCCAAACACGTGTTTTCTTTCCCACTCAGGTACCATTCCCCTCCCCCTATTAACCTAGTTATGTACTAACAAAAACATTTTTAAAACCAGTCTATCAACTAAATTTATTTTGTGCAAGTCTATGTTATCACATTATTTGACAGAAAACATACTGATGATGGGCAAACGCCCAAAACCGGTCGATGACCAAAAAAAAGAATTAAGCTATCATGGAAAATATCTCTGATGCTATCAAACTTTGTTTATGTATACACCACATATATGTAGGCCTATTACTTTTATTTTAAAGCATTATTCCAGGAAAATTCATTTAAAGGGGTTTTAAAGGGAGGGATGTGGTTATGCTTTCTTTTAAAGTGGTGAAATGCTAAGAAATTTATTATACAATTCTATCATCTATATAATAAAAATTAGAATTAATGCGTTGACAGATTTCCGAGTTTGAAGAAAATCGGTTTGACCGGAAGTGTGACTTTATTGAACAGTAAACTTTCTCCATAAAGATACCAAGAGGATAGAAGAACAGCGTCTGTTTTGGTGGGAGAGAACACCAGGACAGAGGCAGGCAAAACTCTTTATCAAGAGATATTTGCCTAAATTCACTAGGGATCTACTGAGCCATAGCCGAAGGGATATAAGGCTAATAGTGGGTCTACTAATTGGGCATTTTAGGCTGAATAGTCACATGCACCAACTCCAACTTGCAAATAGCGCGGTATGACGATTCTGCAAGGCTGAGGAAGAGACCCCGCGAGTGCGCCCGCCAGGCGAGGACAAAGTTTCTTCAATTTGGGGACAGGCAATCTCGAAGCTATGAGCTTCATGACGGAGCCGCTCACAGCTTTGCTAGGCCTGATTAGGAGAGCGAAGCTGGGGGATGTTCTATAATTTTACGGGATCCACAATAGACCTTGTTTTGTAAGTCGCAGTGGAATGAGGTCCGTTTTCCGCCCCGCTTTTATTCTATTCTATTCTACCAAGAGGTTTCATTAAATTTGGTATACTAACCATAGAAACCTATCAATTTGGTTTGAAATAGTTAAATTCATTTAAGACGGTTTCGGGGGAAGAAGCCATATTATGCTGCTTTCCTCTGAAGTGGCCATTTTAATTTATTATTCGATTGTATTATGTATCATCTATATGTATATCTATATTGTCAAAATTCACAATTTGAAAAAAGTGGTGGAGGTGGTGATACGATTTTCCTGAATTTTTTTTTACAATTTTCTACATATAGACACCATCGGGTTTCATTAAACCTAGTGTACTAACTATACATACAAAGACGTATCACTTTTGTTTGTATTTTTTTTTTTTTTTGAAAAATTGATCTTAGAGAAGTGTTGCGGGAAGAGGAAGTACATGCTTTCCTGAAAAAGTGGAAGCCATTTGAGTGTTTCACAACAGATTTTTTTTTTTTCTTTTTCTAATACTATAGCTGTTCCAAAAGCAATTTTTAACAAAAAATAACCCTAAACAATGATAGCAAAACTTAAATATTGTTTATAAAGTAGTTAAATTTATTCATTAAATCTTTTCAACGGAAGAACAGTTGTAATAATATCTAAATATACATTAACGGTTCCATTCATGAATGCATGTGTTTGTAAGGTGAATCATAATATTGTCGTGATGTTATAATAAGATTTAAAGCGTTGTTATTAATATTTAAACAAATAAAATAAAAGTTTTTAATTGTTTTCAATAGCCGCTCCATTTGCAGCTGTTGTAGTATAGATGTATGGATGCTGCTTGCTTCTGTATGTTGATTGGAGCCAACTGTGTCCAGATTTGCATGAACAGATAAAAAAACTATTGAATAACCCTTTTAACTGTAAATTAACCGCTACTTTGTGTGCACTCATAATGGTGCTTACAAACAGCTAATTGCCTGTAGTGTATTGTTTTAGGGTCTTTGACCCTAAAACCCTCTTTTCATCATCGTTTGCTTTTAATTGTTACAAATTAATAAAATGATTTGTTTCTTTCACTTTTTTAATTGGTCATAAAAAAATTATTATTAATATTTCTTAAATTCTTATTCTTTTTTTTCTTTTTTTCAGAAATTGATCCCCAAATTGTGGTCTATCATTATTTTTCTTTATTTCTATGGATATCACGTCCTTTTATTTAGATTGCAAGCTATATTTTTCTAGTAAATATGGTTGGAAAGAATTCCAAGATATATGACATTCATTTCTCTATAGGTGGAAGTAGATCAGCCACTTCTTCAGGGCTAATAATGACTCTGCAGTTATTATAGTCTCACAGCGTAAACATCACAAGAGATACAGCATACAGAAGAAAATGCACTACTTATTTTCTGTTTAGCCAGAGACCATAACGAAATAAATGTCTATCTATTTCTTATATTGGAAAGTGTATTTAATATTTAAACATGTTACACTCTTCTGCAGACAAAGTGCGTTTGTCTCGGCCTGTATCTTGATAAACCCATATATTCGACTTAAGCGACAAGAACTTTACAACCGATGCCAAATGATTAACCCCCACAAAGCCATAATAGTTCCTTTCACGTTGCGCCACAAGTTGGAAGGCCTTAGGCCTCCATTACTTGGGCACACTCCGATTCCATTTGCGACGGAGGCGAAGTACCTTGGCGTTACTTTCGACCGAAGACTCACTTGGAACCAACACATTGACAAAATTTCTCACAGAGCCGATGCGTCATTTAATAGATGCAGACGGCTTTGTGGGAGAAACTGGGGCTTGCGCCCAAGTTGGTCACTATGGATCTACACCAGGATCATCAGACCCATGGTTACATATGGGTCGGTAGTTTGGTGGACCAAAACGTTGCAGAAGGGGGCAGTGGAGAGGCTCGGTGGGATCCAAAGGCGAGCATGCCTTGGTTCCACGGGGGCCATGAAGACCACCCCGACTGCGGCGTTGGAAGTCCTCCTCAATCTGCCACCATTACACATTCTCGTTCTAGGCGAAGCCAGAATGGGAATACATAGGCTCCTGCAGGGGCCGCCTCCCATCACCTCTAGGCATGATCGTAATAACCAGAGGTTGATTGAGGAAATCAAGGCGGACTATCTTCTGGGGATGCCAACGGATAGGATGGTTCCTAAGTATTTTTTCGAAAGGAACTTCCATATTGTCATACCGAGCAGAGGCGAATGGGGCTGCGACCCACCCCTGTTCGGTAACTCGATCTGGAATACAGATGGATCCAAAACTCCGACTGGGGTCGGAGCTGGGGTCTACGGGGGCAGGCCTAAAGTTAAAATTAAGGCCAGCCTAGGGAAGTACGCCACGGTCTTTCAGGCTGAAGTCGTGGCGTTACAACTCTGCGCTAGGGAGATTATAAGGCAAAGGATAGTGGGTAGAAGAGTGGCCATATACTCCGACAGTCAGGCAGCCCTGAAGGCACTTTCCTCACACCAAATAGTCTCAAGACTGGTGTGGGACTGCCTACTTGCCCTCACCGAGGTGGGTACTCGGAATAAACTGACACTCGCCTGGGTGCCGGGACATGCGGGGTTCCTGGGCAATGAGAGGGCGGATGCCCTAGCGAGGGAGGGCTCGCAGGATACCTTTATAGGCCCCGAACCCTTCTGCGGCTTGTCCAGGAGCCTCATCCAAACTTCTATCAAGGGGTGGATAGAAGATCAGCGTCTGCGTTGGTGGGAGGGAACACCAGGACAGAGGCAGGCAAAGCTCTTCATTAAAAGACATTTGCCTAAATTTACCAAAGACCTACTGAGCCAAACCCGAAGGGATATAAGGTTAATTGTGGGTCTACTAACAGGGCATTGTAGGCTGAATAGACACATGCACCACCTACAACTTGCGGATAGTGCGGTATGCCGATTCTGCAAGGTAGAGGAGGAGACCCCGGCGCACATCCTTTGTGAGTGCGCCGGCCTGGCGAGGATTAGGTTTCTTCAATTGGGGACGGGCAATCCCGAAGCTGAAAGCTTCATGACGGAGCCGCTCTCAGCTTTGCTAGGATTGATTAGGAGGGCAAAGCTGGGGGCTGTTCTGTAACTTAAGGGGATCCACAATAGACCTCAATTTGTAGGTCGCAGTGGAATGAGGCTCCCCCCCCCCGATTCTATTCTTCTACCAAATGATTAAAAGACTACTCGACATACGATCGAAACTAACTCTTTCGAACAAAAAATTACTCTACACAATCCTCCTCACTCCTATCTGAACATACGGAATCAACTATACGGATCAGCAAAGCGTTTCAATCTTCACCGTATTCAATCCCTCCAATCAAAAATCCTCCGCACAATAATCGATGCTCCTTTTTACGTCAGCAACCACACTATCCAATTGGCCTAAAACTCCCAATTGTCCTAGATCTCGCCAAGCCTCGATAAATTAAATTCCATTCCAAACTCTCACTACCACCCATTGTTCCGCAACTTGTCACAGATAACACTTCCTGCTAATCCTTCCCGAAGACTGAAGCGCTAATGGCCTCACGATCACCTGATCGCTTGATAAAAAAAGGGCATCATTCGAATTCGCTTTATTGATGTTTATATTAACCGGACTTATGATGGTCATTGTTGGATGGCCGTCATTCAATTCTGTCACGTCATGTTATTTTTTTTGTTTTGTTTTCCAGTTTGATTTTGTTTTATTATTTGTTATGCTAACTTTTGTCATCTCATTTGCTTGTTGTGTGTAAATTTGCATTACAAATAAAATAATTAAAGTAAAAAAAAAAAAAAAATGTTACTCACAAGAAAGGACCCATAATAATTAGGTCGTTAAATGCGCGGACCACCAAGTTGGAGATATTGCGTGTTTTGAATTGCATCCCAATGTTCGCCTTAAATTTTGTTATATACCAGAGTATGAGAAATTGGTAATCAAGCTTGTTTGATTTCCGGCTCAGTTCACAGCCTGTAAAATGATGAAGAAATAAAGATTTTAAAAAAATGTCACTTACTTACAATCATATGGGTGTTAGCATATATTTGACATTATAACCATTCCCCTATACATTATCTACTACTTGGTCTTCTTTGACTAAGAGGTAAGTGTATATATAAATATAGTGTAAAATGCCGGTTTTTGACCAAAAAATCGATCAAGAAATTAAACCTACAAATTTAACATCTGAAACTTAAACCAGCAACTTCTTGAAGAGTATTTTGTAATAGAGTAAAATGTCACAAAACAGTGGACGCAATTTCAACTACTAGATACTCCTTAATACAAGACATGGGATAGAGAGTATTTTGGGTGCTGCCGAAATCATTGAATCTAAATCTGAATTACTTTTATTACAATTTTTTTCAAAATGTAAATTAATAATAATAATAATAATAATAAAATAAATTCAAAAATGCTTGGCTGAATCCCACAATTTGAGTCCGTAAGTCCAAATCGGTTTCAGTACCTCGCTATGTACCAGAAATTTGTGGTTTATTGTCGTTTTAGATCGTCTACCAAGGATTGTTACAAAAACAGTGAATAACATTCAACATGAAACTGAAGGGAGACCGAAATATTTTATCGTGTTAAAAGAATTTCTTAGTAAATGATAAAATAGCGGTTTGTTTTCGCCCCGATTTCTCTGCCATTGTACATGTTACAAAATACGTTAATGTATTAAAATTACAAAAAAAAACAAAAACAAAATCGCTGATTTTTAATACAAAATTCAATGAATTCGAAAACTAAAATATAGCTAAAATGTTTTGATAATGGCGGTGCCTAAGACAAGCGGAAACCTAGCAACAGTGGCAGCCATTGTTTATTTTGTTCCGTATAACGAAATAAAATAAGCCAAAAAATCTGCGTGAAGGTGTATTTTGTTCGTCCGAGAGTTGAAATCTTTTCGTGTAAAACGATATTTGTTTCGTGTTAAACAATACAAAAAAAGTATGAAATTACATAGTATTTTGTCGGGACAAAATATGATTTCGCAGTATGATTTCGTGTTAATCGATTTTCGATTTTTTATGTTAAGCGTTTTCATGTTAAACGTTCTTCACTGTAGATAACGTTTTTTGAGTTCTTGTCGTTTGAGACGTGTATATGGATTCCGAGCAAGTCGTTTGTCAAAGTAGTGTCCAAAGTATCGTACTATGTTAGTGCAATCTGATTTTTAAGAATTGCTTGTGTACAGATGCCATATATGAGAGTAAAGTTATATTTCTGTACATTAACTTTCATTTCCCACTTAAGAAAACATTGTTCAAGAGAATGTAGGTGTTGTTATTAATTATATATAATTGCGGAGAATTATTTAACAAACACTATCCATGAATCTATATGGATATGAATAAATTTGCTTGAAATATTCTCTAAAAATCGGCATTTCTCTCTCTCTCTTTGATATCAATCAAGAGTGCGATAAACTTGCTGGTGAATAATGGAAAATAATCCATCATAATGCGGTACACGTTATTAAAGTGGGCGATTCCACATAAATTGACTACAATAGCATATTGTTTACTTATACAAAAGTAATCTTAAAATAATGTCTTCATTAATAATTATTATTATCTTTATTTGTTAATGAATTCCATAAAAGAAGATCTTTCACTTACTAAGGTTGTGTAAGTATTTATGCTGTACCACAAAGTGCGAGATCTACCAAAAATTAAAAAATGACAGCCATCACACAACTTTCACTTGCTGTAGTTAATTTTAGAAATAATTATTAAGAAACAGAGAAATCAACTCTGTAAAGACGTACTTCGGAGGCTGTTCGTGACTGCCGACTACAAATCGACAGGCTCCTTTACTTAGGGCATGAATTAGTCTTCCAGTGAGTGCCAAGCCACTGTGGAGTGATTGGTAACGAGAGGGCTAATAAATTGGCAAAGGAAGATTTACTGCTCTCTCACCCTGAAATAGCTGTTCCTTTGGAAACAGCTAAGTGCTTTATACGTACTTCATTTAGTCACCAATCAATGTAGGTAAGCTCAGAAGCCGACCGGGGGTGCCGGGATGGCTAACTTCCGAATGCTGATTGGTCACGACTACCAGCAGAGGCACTTGCATCGTTGGAGGCTCGTACACAGCCCTATATGCCTTTTATGGAACAACCCCGACATGGAGATGACGAGTGAGCATCTATTGGAGTGTTCTTCATTCAACGATGCTCGCGATGAACTCGGCCTAAAATCCAGTAGTGACCTGGTGCAGAGCGGATGGCTGCCCTTTATTGGACTGTTCACCAGCGAATGACTTGATGCCAATACAAATTGCGAAAAAAAAAAACATACTTTCGATCTACCAATCTTTGCAGCTTACGTAATATTAATTTTTTTCACAAATCTCTTGTTTTATGCAAAAACTACACACTAATTTTCCAAATCAAGAATGATACGATTCATGGGCAGATTTTACCAAAACCTTATAGTCAGTTGGATGGGTATTTCATGTTTCTTTTTTGAGGAAATTTGTACAAAAAGAGATCGAGATATAGAAGATAGATTAACAGACAGAGAGAAACACACACGTCCATACTTACAGACCATTTGCTGAAAACATTTGTTGTATTCAACGAAACGTTGGTTGCAGTCAGGTGACTTCAAAACTTGTATCCGGTGAATAATCTATTTTCAATAATTTATGACGATCGCACCAATAGTTAAAGTAAGTAAAAATGTATATGTGCGCATTTGACTTGAAAATATTCAGCTGCATACAAGATATATTATAGTATTTATATAAAATAAACAACCACAATTTTTTAATAAGTAAAGTGGAAAAAAAAACGGGACAATTTTATAGTATTTTTGCGTGTGAGTAAGTTTGTTTGTGAGCTATTTTTTCCAGTATAGGAGGTAGCGCTGGTGTTTTAACGACCTCCATGATGGCAAACTGCCAAATGGTTTTGCATGTTAAAATGGCATTGCCTACCAAACTCCATAAATATATGTGTTTATTTATTTATTTATTTATTTCATTTTAAATTTATTTAATTTTATTTTTGAATATTGTTTACTTATTATTTATCGAGTATCAATTGAAATATATTGTTTATTGAAAACCTTTTTCTCTGTTACGATTCGTTCATAGGTTATTTTGCAGATTAAAATTACACATTATTAGTAAGATATTAATAGAATAAATAAAGTTTATTATTTTTGGGACCGATTGAGGAGCTAACCATGAGAAGCTAGGTCTCATGGGAGCATGGTATATTAAGTTTTTACTTTCTCTTACTCCCTTAGTAAGAGGAAGTATTATAATCGTGTCAAATTTTCGATATCGAGTTTTCACCGGAAATATCCGTTTTGAGGTCCCTTGAGTCCAAAAAAGTGGTTTGTAGCAAATGGTATATGTGTATGTGTGTGTGTGTGTATGTATGTATATGAGTAGCATAGCTCAAAAATGAAAAATCGTAGAAAGTTGAAACTTGATATTCTGTTTAGGTATCACCATGGGATCTGACAGTACGTTATCTGTCAAAATTCCGCAACCGGAAGTACCATTTTAATAGTTGGATTTTTTTACTTTATTGCAATTTTCTCAAAAAATGGCTCCGACGATTCTCTTTAAACTTTTTTACATCAACCATACATACAAAGAGCTACAACTTTTATTTGAAATTCATCTACGGGAAACTGCATTTAAGGGCACTTTTGGCGGCGAGGTGGGGTTAGGTTTCTATCTAAAGTGCTATATCAGTTTAATAGACAATTCTGTCATCTAAATAATATTAATTAGAATTAAATATGTTGTTGAAATTCCGAGTTTGTGAAAAAAATCGGATAACCGGAAGTGCGTGTTCTTTACCACTTTACTAAATAATTTATTCCCTTTTTCGCAATTTTCTCAAAAATGGCTCCAACGATTTTCTTGAAACATCTTATATAAACTAAACATGCAAAGATATACAACTTTTATTCAAAATATTTCTCTGTGAAAATTCTTTTAAGGGCACTTTTAGCGAAGGGATGGGGTTATGTTTTTCTCTAAAGTGCTATCACAGTTGATTATACAATTCTATCATTCAAACAAAATTAATTAGAAATAAATAGATGGCTAAAGTTCCGACTTTTAAGAAATTAAGTGAACCGGAAGTGCGCTTTTATTTTTAAGTGCGCAAACTATAAAATTTGTCAATTATAAATTTGAGAACAGGAGTAAGAGAAAGTTGTGTGAATGTTTCACACCAGATTTTTTTATTTTATTTAAATAGATTCTTTGGAGTTTATTTAACTATCTCTCTCCTTGTGCTAGCGACGTTGATAATTTAAATGAATTATTAAGTATAAATGATTTGGATAAATTCAATAAAATATACTATTTATTATTATTTCAAGGTTCAAAACTAGAAATTTAATTATTAGTTAGAAATAGTAAGTTTATTTAGAATTAATAAAATGTTTCAAGTCGTAGTTTAATTTCAACTTTGTTTTCCGTGGCAGTTTGAATGTATTTGTTTATTTATTTTTGAATTTATTCCATCTCAGATATATATACTATATAGTAAGAATAGATTATTTTAATAAATATATACATTAAATATGTAGGCAATTTGTTTTGGTTCTGTTTTGTTAAATATTTTTTTTATTTAAAGCACGTCAACATCTATGGTCATTGGCGCCCGGTGCTTTCTCAGTTGCAATACCATCCTTCAGACTGTGTTCTCATATTGCAAACAACATTTTCTATCTGCGTATAGTGTGCTGAAGAGGCTCTAAGAAGAAAAAAATCTAAGGGCAGCACAGCTAGACTCGAACCCCGGATCACATAACATCTCACTACAATTTTGGTTTTGAAGATTTTAAGTATTATCCACATTAAGGAAATGCTAACCTCATGAACGACTCGTAGATATATATTATATATCCTTCAAATATACGCTGTATCATCAGTTTTATAAATCTTTAAAATCGTAGGGGATTTGGTTTTATAGCCAGCCAGTCTCTCTCTCTCTGTGTGTCTCTATACATCTAACATCAAGATCATAATCATAGCCGTCATCATCATTTTTTACAATAACATCTCTGAAGAAATGGCTTGTTCTTATAAAAAGGAATTAAGTTAGAAAAAAATCGTTTTGAATGATAGGTGCTTTAAAAAGGAGTCAAATCCATTGCAACTTGAAATAATAATAATAATAATTCTGAAATCATAATTCATAATCATTTTTTATTAGTCTTCGTTTTAAAGCATACACTTTATGGACAAGATAAATCAATAGATTAAACTAAAGAATAACCAAGTTTTAACAATTCATTTTTTTTATGGTTAAATGGACAAGATTAAAGTAAAAGTAATGCCTATTTTTTCAGGCGGGCTTAACGTCCAACTACCAAATTAGGTGTCGTGGACGGGGGCGGAAGCACCTACTTTACTATTAACATTTTTTAAACAAATATAAAATTTAGTTATACGCTGGACTCGAACTGGGGTCCTCCCACTTACAAGTCCATGCTCATAACCAATGTACCAACACCCGCCCCTGGACAAGATTATTTAACTTTAAGAGCATTGTTTTTAGTTTACACTTGAACATGTTTATAAAATTTCCCTTGGGAGTGCATTGAATATTTTCTTTTGCCTTGAATAGAAGATGTTGTGAAATATTTCTGATTCTGTAGAACCATGAACAGTTAAAAAGCTAGAACCATGAGGATTGTATTTAAAAAAAATACATTCTGCAACATTAGTAGGATCTTGATTTGGACCAAAGCATGAATCACTTTTTTATGCGGAATATATTCTTGATACAAGGACGGTTTCTCCAAAACTTTATACTTTATACAGTAGTTGCTTGAAATTATTCAAAATTAAACAACTTTTAGTGCTACGAAATAGAGGGTTCTTGTTAATTATTTTAAGAAAGAAATAACTACGCTGGAAAGTTTAGAGAAGCCTGTACACGTAAATATTCGTTCCAGTGCATATCTGCAGCAATGTGGGGGGTCCAAGAAATTTTGTGAAAAGTAGGAAGTTTATGGTGCCGCGTTCAATCTTTTTGATTGAAGGACAATATCTTTTTCCACCACTAGCAGCTGAAAAACAAATACCAACTGTCTTGGAATCATTCATTTTAATGCATTTATCTTTGGACCATCTAAAGATGTCGCCTGCTCCAGCATTATCACAACTTAACCCATTTTCAGCGAAAGGTTCATATACGAACCATTATTTAAAACATTTAAAAAAAATATTATTTAACAGGAAACTGTGTTTAGATTTTGACTTTGTCTTTATAAAGGTTTCTTATAACTGAATTAATTTTTTCAAAGCAAAATGCTTCTTATTACTTACTCCATCTATCGTTGAATTACTGAAAAATTGCAGGCAGGAATATGGTTTAAGTAATTTTTTATTTTTTCTGAAAAAAAAATTTTTTTGTTTACTATTTTGAGGATTTTTATTCTGGAGGGTTCATTAATTATAACGGATAAGTTCTAAAAATTATTATCATAGATTTTATTAATTAAAAATGGACCGAAGCTTAATGGTGCGTTAGCGAACCATTGGCCGAAACCGTTGCACATCGATTTCTCAGTAGGCTTGCCTGTCAGTGCAGGCTTACACTTGTTTCAGCAGTTACAAACATGTTTCTCTAATATCGATATCTACACTTTTACAATATAACATTCATTACATTGTCAGCTATTGTTCAGCAACCAAGTGTTACATTTTTGTTACTGATTTTTTTTTTCTTCAACTTTTTTGAAAAATACGTACGGAATAAAGCCGTTATCAAACGTACAGAGGTACGATAGAAATAACAGAAAAGATGTTATGATACCTCAGCTGAATGCGGTAACAATATATAATAAGAATATGGGTGGAGTAGATCTTCATGATAATGTGATCGCCAATTACCGAATAAAAATTAGAGGTAAAAAGTGGTGGTGGCCACTTTTTATCAATCTTTTAGATAGCATAGCTGTAAATGCGTGGAAAATTCACTGCCTTACTTCAAATAAAATGTCACAGAAAGAATTTAAGTCTATTGTGGCTAGAACACTTATAAGGTTAGAGAATGAACCAATTATTCCAAATCCTACACCGCAGCCAGAAAACCCTAAAAAAGGAAGACCACCAAAAAATGCTGTGCCAGTCGAAATAAGATTTGACAATGTTGGGCATTTGATTGTGAGAGAAAAAGAAAGTGCTATGAGAAGGTGTAAAATTTGTAAAAACCATACCATTTACAAGTGCAAGAAATGTTACATACATCTGCACCCGGAATGTTTTGAGGGGTATCATACAAAATAACATATTATAGAATTTGTGTAAATACAGTACAATTTTTTTTCTTGTTTGTATTTAAGTAAGTAAACGTGTGCGAAATGGAAATTTAATTTAGTATAAACGCTATTGTTAAAATATACCTGAAAATCCTATTATCCCCACTGAGACAATGGTTTCAGCCAATGGTTCGTATACGAACCATTTTATTTTTAATTTCCGGTTGAAAATAAAAAAAAATAAAAACACTTTTTTTATAAATTTAGATGTTACCTAATCAGTGAAAAAAAAATAAAAATGAAAATTTAATTTTTGATATACCTGGCCGAATATGGGTTAAATAGAAATATACTAAAACAACACAACATAATGGTACAAAGATATTTATTGTAGCTCTCTTAGGATCAGTGTTTGTATACATTAGATTAGATTACATTCTAAACGGAGAGGGCGAGCCTCATTCCACCTAGACCAACAGTAAGAGGTATATTTTGGATCCCCTAAAATTATAGCACATCCCTCAGCTTCGCCCTCTTAATCAGGTGAAATTTAGTTGGTGTTGTGTGTAGTAGCTTGTGACAGCTATAAAGACTTTTGTGTATGTTTGAGATAGAGATAGAAGTATTAGAAATAGAGAATAAGAACCACTTTTAAATAAATAATTTAAACTATATATTAAATTAGTAAATTTACAAGATAATTATTAATTTTGAATCTTGAATTAACTTATAAATGCAAAGGAAACAAATAGCTAGTAGATAGATTGTTTGAAAACTCAAATGTTAACACTTAAACTGGCACTGAATTTAAGAGAGCGATTCCTGATACAATGTGTACTGGTTGAATGTCCAATTGAGACTGTTCTTCTTTGAAAGCAGAATTTCGACTCGTCTGATTGATTGCAGAATTTCAACTCTTTAAAGAATGCTTTGTTCTAGCGGGGGTACAAAACAGTTGACCAAGTGGCATTGTCTTACCCTAGCGGATTCTTGTCCCTTTTGCCTCTTCAATAGTACTGACCTCAATTTAATAGTACCCGACTCTAAAATTCACTATTATTAAGGTAAATTCACTATTTTATTTTCCAAAATGATTTCACTTAAAATATTGTCAAAATTATAGTAAACTATTTTTCCAAATTTCTTTTTTCCTAATTGCTACTTATAAAGATGCTACAGTCCTAGCAAAGCTGAGAGTAGCTCCGTCGTGAAGCTCATGGATTTTTGTTCCCAGTTGAAGAAACCTTGTCAACTGTTGCACATGCCTATTCAGCCTACAATGCCCTGTCAGTAGACCCACTATTATTCCCTTCGGCTATGGCTCAGAAGATCCCTGGTAAATTTAAGTAAATGTCTCTTAATGAAGAGTTTTCTACACATAGTGCGCTAACTTCTGTGAAGTATGCGTATGTGTGAATGATATGTGAGTGTATATAAAATGATGATCAGGAACCTGCTGTTAAACCCTAGTAATTGCACACAATCAACTAGCTCTTCACGCCCTTCGTGTATTATCTGAATGTAAGAGATATCAGTGTAGTGTGGTTCGTTGGTTAGGTTAGAATACCATAGCAACGCTAAGATCTCCATCCAATTGAAGAATTGATTAGTTCTGTATGGGAAGAAAACTTATGTTAGTACTCGTGAGTTTTATCAAATATGTTTTCACAACTAATTTATATTTAATGTCTGTGCGTTTATCGTCTACGAGGTAAGAACTTTATAAAATATTGATGCATTATATGTGCTGAAGTGGTAGCGCGCCAGACTAGCAACGCGGAGGCCCCGGGTTCCAATCCAGCATGCTGCCCTTAGATTATTTCTTCCTAGGTACCTGTACAGCTCACACCTAAAAAGGCTCCTGGAGCCACAATAGAACTTTCAGGTCGCAGTGCTATATCATTTTTAACAATCTATCTATCTATACCTGCTGAAATCTGTTAGAATCGGGTAGAACCTAACTGGCTCCTTTAGTGTTTGTTCATTTTGTTTCCAAATATATAGCAATACTTTGATTACTTGCAATTGCAATAGGTTGGGAATCGTCGTGTTTTTAGGCTTGGCTACTCAGTGAAACGCTAAGACCCCGAAAAATTGGTTGCTCTATTCACCGTGAAGGGTTATTTGTTATATGTGTGTATGTAATATATTATTTGTATCAAACTATCAACATTGATTACTGAACAGTTCCTGTTTGTAGCAACCAAACAGAAAAAAAAAAAAAGAAAAAAAAAGGAAGCTACGAGTATAATTGGACTTAAACCCACATAAAACTCAAAAATTATTAATGAAGTAAAAAATTTACAATTAAAATAAATGAAATTAACTAAAAGTTGACAGTCCGTTAGTTAGCTTATGTTAATCTGGATAAAAACAAGGAACTTTTTTAACGCAGTTCCTATTGTGTAACGACCTAAATGTACAGCCAATTAATTTTAAACTAAAAAAAAAAAAAGTAGTCAATAAATAAATTAAATGTAAATTACATGTATATATGACATATTATATTAAATCAATATAAATATAATTAATTGGAATCATGTGGGCGATAATAATAATTATTAGTGAATATTAAATAATTATTATTTCACACTTAAAATTTTTTAAATTAATCAAAAAATAATAGTTGATAATAATTTAAAAATCATTTTGTCGTTTTATAATTTTGATCGTATATATATATATTTTAGCCGTCCAGTGAGCCATTAATGATTTTGGTTTACCTGGATATAGATGTTAAATTTCTCTTTTAAATTGAAACCATCATCAATCTAATTCCTTTGTTATTATGAAACAGTTGTCGTCTGGTTCATTACATTTATAATCAATTCACCTTTTGTAATTTAATTTTTTTCACCATTTAATAAAAAAAAAAAAAAATTAAATAAAGGTCCGTTAATCTACAAGTGCGTAGTGCATATAATATACATTTAAAGAAAATCGTTGTAGTCATTTTTGACAAAATCGCAAAAAAGTGAAAAAAAAAAAAAAAATCATTTAGTAAAGTGGTAAAGTAACAACGCACTTCCGGTTATCCGATTTTTTCAAATTTTGAAATTCAACAACATATTTACTTCTAATTAACATTATTTAGGTGACAGAATTGTTTAATAAACTGAAATAGCAATTTAGAAATGACTCCAGTAAGCACCAGATACCGTGTAAAGATTCAGGGAAAACTGTCTGAGGAGTTTGTGGTAAACTCAGGCCTTAGGCAGGGAGATCCTCTTTCACCCATTCTATTTAATATGGCCCTAGAACTAGCAATAAAGGCCATTCGCAGAAACCCAATGGGACTATTTACAATCGTCTCACTCAGCACATGGCTTACGCCGATGATGTGGTTATAACTGCGCGCTTATGAATGCCTTAGCTGGAGCTTTTCAGGAGGAGCTCGGTTTACAAATAAATGCGGATAAGACAAAATACATGAAAACCGCAAGAAACCCGGGCAACGAAGAAGATTTCATCGAGATGATGAACTATAAATTTGCGAGGGTAAAAGGTTTTAAATATTTAGGAGCGGTTGTTAGCCGAGCAGAATGACGTTAGCTTTGACATTAAGGCGAGAATCGCGGCTGGCTACAGATGCTATTTTGCGATTCAAAATATGTTGCGCTTTAAAGCGTTATCTACACGTGCAAAGCTACTGGTATATAAGACGGTGATAAGACTAGTAGTTACTTATGCAAATGAGAAGTGGGTATTGAAGGGATGATGAGCGGGCTCTGAATGTCTGGAAGAGGAAGATCCTTAGAAAGATTTACGGACCAGTGAAGGAGCGAGATCGGTGGAGGATTAGGTCGAATGTAGAGTTGAAGGATCTATACCAGGAACCGGACCTCGTAGTTTTCATTAAGCAAGGACGCCTTAGGTAGTTGGGTCATGGGGAGCGGATGGAGCCGGAACGCTTGCTCAGAAGGATGCTTTATGGCACTCCCGGGGGTCGACGTCATCGAGGCAAGCCTCGTATGAGGTGGCTCGATGATGTGGAGGCGGACCTGAGGAGCATGGGCGTGTAGATAGCGTTTGAAAGCCCATGATCGAGAGGAATGGAGGAAGCTGGTTGAGGAGGCCCAGGTCCTTTAAGTACTGTGGCGCCTCAGAAAGAAAAAGAAAAAAGAAAGAAAGCAATTTAGAGCAAACCGTAACCAGACCTCTCACCCAAAAGTACCCTTAAATGAATTTTTTCGGAGAAATGTTTCAATTAAAAGTTGCAACTCATTATATGTGTAGTTGATGTATCAAGTTTCAAGAAAATCGTTGAAGCCACTTTTGAGAAAATCGCAAAAAGTAAAAAAAAACTAGTAAACTGGTGGTACTTCCGGTTGAGGAATTTGGACAGATAACATACTGTCAGATCACATGATGATATCTAAACGGAATATCTAGTTTAAAACTTTCTACGGTTTTTCGTTTTTGAGCTTTGCTGTTCACTTACACACATACATACACACCCCATTTTCTAAAAACCACTTTTTTGGACTCAGGAGACCTCAAAGCGGATATTTCCGTTGAAAACTCGATTTCGAAAATTTGACACGATTACAATACATACCTCTTCAGAGACATTTTCCGTTGAAGCCTCCTTCATTTTGTGGTCATCGACCGGTTTAGAGCGTTCGCCCATCTTCAGGATGCGTTTGTCAGACAGTGGTGATAACACAGACTTGCACAGAGCAAATTCAGTTTATGCACTCCACAGAAACCACACAAAATTCTATTTCGAGGCACTGGAGACCCTTTTTGATAAAACCTGTCCCAGTGAACATTTTAACCGGAAGTGTGGCAGAATAGGTTTATGATTTTTTGTTATTACTTTCTCTAGGAGTATCCTAGTACGAGGAAGTATTGTAATCGTGTCTAATTTTCGATATTGAGTTTTCACCGGAGTGTATAAACTGAATGCTCTGCTCTGTGTCAGTCTGTGTTATCACCACTGTCTGACAAACGCATCCTGAAGATGGGCGAACGCCCGAAACCGGTCGATGACCACCAAATGAAGCAGGCTACCACGGAAAATGTCTCTGATACATTCCAGCTCTGCGGAACGAACTACCACAACAACAATACTTCTTCTTACTAGGTTTAGGAAAAAGTTAAATTCGCTCAACCTGTTTACTGCGTTACGGCCACAAAAAATGTTTCATAGCAAAGTGCATTGAAGTGCGATTTTTTGTAGGATCGCCTTCAACAACGCGTTTCCTGTATTTTCTTAACTATTTATTTTAATATCTATTTTCGCAGATTATTGTTAGTAGTCATATCTAAACTTAATAATATAATAAAATACTAAGTGGCACCATAACTCAACTCCGCCACTCAATTCTATTTTCTCAGTGGTTACTTGTTTAATTGTATATATGGGTGGATTCTGCGATGCTTGGTAACATCTGGGATTTGATTCGTCATATCATGCATTATTAAGTATTGTTCGCTCTGAGTGACAAAAAGTTGAAGAGAACTCTCTACACGAATTTGATAGCCTTATTCTGACGATGGAATACCTGTTTATGTAGCTGAAAATTCATCAGTCAGTAACGTCGACATTTCCAGTTTCTTATTGTATTGCATTTGCCACCTTATACAGTCAACTTTGAAAATGGAACGCTATCATTTATTTCAACATATTACTTATTTAATAGAAAACGAATGATAGAACATACACATTTTTGTTCATACTGTAAGAAATACAAAACAAGATGGACGAATCAAATTTGAAGCCAAAGATGCAAACGAAGACTAGCTGATCCCATAACTCACTGGAGACCCTTTTTGAATAAACCTGTCCCAGTGAACATTTTATCCGGAAGTGTTACAGAATAAATTTATGATTTTTTTTTTACTTTCTCCCCACTACTAGTAAGAGGAAGTATTGTAATCGTGTCGAATTTTCGATATCGAAAATTTTCACCTGAAATATCCGTTTTTGAGATTCCCTGATTCTAAAAAAGTGATTTTTAGATAATAGTCTCTAATCGTAGAAAGTTGAAACTTGATATTCCATTTAGGAATCACCATAGGATCCGACAGTAGGTCATCTGTCAAAATTCCTCAACCGGAAGTACCACTTTACTGACTGTTTTTTTTTTGTTACTTTTTTGCGATTTTCTCAAAAATGACTCCAACGATTTTCTTGAAACTTATTAACAGCAACTAAACATACAAAGATATCTACAACTTTTATTTAAAATATTTCTCTGGGAAAATTCATTTAAGGGCACTTATAGGGGAAGGATGGGGTTATGTTTTTCTCTAAAGTATTATCATAGTTGATTATACAAATTATATCAGCCATAAAAAAATTAATTAGAAATAAATAGATGGCCAAAATTCCGAGTTTCAAAAAAAAAATTAGTCAACCGGAAGTGCGCTTTTACTGAACTGTTTTTTTTTTTTTAGTTTTCGATGAATTTCATTTTAAATTTGGTACAATCCCGTTCTTTTCACAATATATACTGCCGAACAGCCATCCTTTCCCCAAATCCCGATCCTGTCCTAAGCACACGTAACCTTCAGCAACATTTGCAATCCCTAGAGAAACGGTTTTGCAGATCGTGAATGAAGGTTAACGTCCAAAAAAAGCAGAAATATAACGTTCACTCTAAGACGTGCCATTTGTCCCCCCAGTTCATATGAACCACAACTTATTACCGTGCGTTGATACAATTAAATATCTAGGACTCTATATAGAAAAACGCCTGACATAGAACCCACATACAAGACTGAAACGAAACCAAGTAAATAAACGTTACAGCCTACTCACGCGACTATTAAAGAGACCCTCTAAACTAACTTTAAATAACAAATTACTTATCTACAGTCTCCTATTAAAACCAATTTGGACTTACGGACTCGAGTTATGGGGCTCAACCAAGCGTTCCAATATCCACCGCCTCCAAAATACAAATCCAAAATACTCTGTTGTAAAACCAATGCTCCGTTTTACGTTTCTAACCTGACAATACAATCCGACATCCAGATTCCATTTATAAGTGACCTGGTCCAAATACGTTACCGCAAATTTCACACCCGTCTCGCACATCATCACAATCCATTATTAATTCACCAACTTTCCTCAGCAGCCATTCCAGATAACCCTTCTCGACGACTGTGGTGGCAGTGGCCTCGTGATCTCTTATAAGTGCGCAGCGAAATAATGTGGAGGTGCACCATTGGGTGATTTCTCCATTCCCTTTATTGTAAGTCATCTCATATACTTGTTGCTGGTTACGCAAGAATACCAGCAGTTGTAAATTTTCAAATAAATTAAAGGAAAAAAAAAAAAAATTCGGTACACTAATATTAATAATTTTGAGAACTGGAGTAAGAGAATGTTGTGTGAGTGTTTCACACCAGATTTTTTTTTAATTTTCTCGAAAAAGGCTCCATTAATTTGAAATGTTTACACAATATACATCTATAAACTATTTGCAACTTTTTTCGATAATTTGATTTCTTGTTCTTGAGAAATCTGTGAGTTAGATTTAAATTTAAATTATTGTAGTATAGTGAGAGTGGCATTTTTTTTATTACACCAATTTCAAAATATTAAAATAATTATTTTATTCCTTCATAAACGATTCTTCATGCTTCCAGCTGTTAGCAATTTTATTTTACTTAAACTTCATTGAAGTAAATATGGTTATTTAAATTTGTATTTAGTGGACAAAGCCAAAGGCCCCCTTATAGAGAAGTGTTACTTAGTATGGTCACAGTTGTGGCTTCCCCTACCACAATGTGGGGTATTTCATTACCATGTGAACACATCTTGATCTTTGTTCCCTCAATAGCAGTAACATCCTTCATATCATTTTACTAACAATTTTTATATTCCTCTTATTGTATGTATACAATAAAACCCATACAGGAAATTATAAAAAGAAATTTATGGTCTTTCTTTTTTGTAGGTATATTAAATTTTCATTGTACCTATTTTATTAAAGAGTTTTGGATCTTATCATTAAATATTATTATCTAATCGTCATTAATTTAATTAATAAACAATTTTGTCCGTAAATTTATTTCTTATTATAAGGATCTTACTCTATGTAATGGGAACTCAATCACTTAAGATTCATATGTTCCAAAGAACGACGAATCAATCTAGTTACTCGCTGGCCTAGGCCAGACGAAAGTGGGAGACTATGTATAGGCAGCCGAGCTAGCCCTACACAGAACAGTTTACGAGCAGTTTACAACCAGTCAGTAACCATCTCTGATAACTTACCCAGTCTGTCTCAACATATTATATCTCTTGCTATCTAACTTCCCATATTTACTTGTAACGTCCTTGTGCAGTTTGTGTGTTCTTTCATTACACATTGTCCAGGTTATATTCTAGTTTATTACTCCAAAACCCATTCTCTCTTCTATTCTCACATACATTATACACTAAAAACAATACAATCAACGAAAAATTAATTTGTCATTAAATATGTTTTTAATCCATGCATTTCCAATTAACAACATCTCAAAATACAATAAACTCCCGATTATCCGGGCTAATGGTGGGGAAAGGCGGCACGGAAAATTGAAAAAAACACGGATTATCCGAACTATAATTATTTATTTCTAAAATACAACATATTATACATTTCTAAGCCAGACAAATTATTTTAGCATGTTTAATGCTCATTATTGGTTCAAGAAACATCTGCATAAGGTGGATTGGTGGACTCAGAGCCCTTGTGTAGACTGTGTCAGGAGGAGGACGAGACGGCCTCTCATCTGTTGTTTGATTGCGTGGCATTCGACAGATTGCGGTACAAGATCTTCAGCACTTTGAGACCGGTGGAAATCGTACTTCAAGAAGGAGGTCCTGGACCTCATGAAGAGGGGGGCTTTCTCTACTAGGTACTGAGGGGTTAGCACAATAAGCCTCAATGGGTAGGCTGCAGTGCTTGGGTTCGAGTCCTACTTCTAATGCTCATTATTATTAAGAAAATCTGTGAGTTTGGTTTGTTTGCAAGAATCTTTTAATGATTTTTTAATAACAGTTCGAATTTTTCTAAGAGCTATTATGTCGTTATACTCGAATTCCCCATTGGTCGATGTACTCCAACAAAGTGTCCACCGAATTCAGGGCCGTATGGTGACTAATGCGATTGATAATTTCTTCTTCTCCACTTTCAGCTTCATACTCTAATGTAGCGAGCAAATATTTATACTCCAGACACCCCACTACCCGCTTCAAATATCTAAATACGAACACGTGCACACTTATAGGATGCGTAAACATGAAATCGAGCAAATATTTAAAAAATACATATACAAAGATATAATTATTTTTTTTTAAATTAAATTCACGCATGAATAATCCGCAAACCGGATAATCCGCACACGGATAATCGGGAGTTTACTGTATTTAGAATCCTAGAGGAGTTATCTTATTTTATACCAGTACTATTTGTAACCAGATATTACTACAGATTGTTATAGCCTATTCTCTTTGGTCTATCAGAGATTTGTTGCCTACTCCATTTTATGGTCATCGACCAAATTCGGTTGCTGGAAACATCTTTATATCCATTGTGAAAGAATTTTTCAGCCCTAACGCGGTCTCAACTACACCCACATTAACAGCACAGTATTTTTATTCTTTATCGCCCTGTAATAAAAAACAATATAATAACTTAATTTTGGATGAATAATCTGGATTTTATTCCCAGGGTCATGGAATTTCTTCTCTGTATAAAACTGAAACCGGTCAGAATTATTAAAAAAATAAGCACAGTAAAATTGCTATGGTCATCCAGCATTGCGGATCCAACAAAATTCTTCAACAATTTTAATAATCATTTACCCCCCTATAATGTCATATTTAAAAATATGTGTTGAAAAATAATTACATGTTGTGAACTTTTGCTATAACGCTGATGACTCCAAGTTGTCATTATTTGCCCGTTCAACCGCACTATGGCTTCAATAAACTGTCCTACCTACCGTGTGAAACATTTGATAAGCTGCAAGACTAAAATAAGCACCATGCTTTACTTAAAATAAAAGCTAAGGACGGAGCATAAAAAAATGAGTCTTTAATCGATTTGTAAACAGTCCAAAACGATTTACAATTTATTAACTCTCAAAGAGTCTACTAAGAATTATAAGCAAGAATAGCCCTCAATAATCAGCCATATCTAAACTTTGTTAGAAAGTCAAGGGTTCTTCCCAGCTAACCCGTCAAGAATTCTGCTGGATATCATCCCGTAGAGCGTTACAACATCGCTCGTCATTCGGCATTGCTCAAACTCTTATCTATACACTAGATCCTTTACCGAGTAATTCGGTTAAAATAAAAATTGTGGAAAAGTGCCATAGTGCACCATTCATTTTTCCATTTTCAACACTATCAC
>JAAEAF010007115.1:0-21362 GCA_011037195.1 Triatoma infestans
TTGTCGGAGGAATTCACAGTAAATGCGGGCTTGAGGCAAGGAGACTATCATGTGTAATTTTTAATCTTTGCTTGGAAAGGGCATTAAGGGCTACCAGAACAAATCCCGGCGGCACTATCTATAACAGGCTAACACAGCACATTGCATTCGCGGACGACGTACTGATTATTGGAAATCAATAGCGGTACTGAGTGGAGCATATCAGAAACTGGAAGACCAGTAGGAAGCGCAGTTTGGAAACCAATGAAACTAAGACCAAATATATGCTTACCTCTAGAACACAGGAGCAAGGAGACGAGCGAATCCAGTTTGGGGAATATAGCTTCCCAATGTGCAAAGATTTTAAGTACTTAGGTTCCTTAATAACGAATAACAGCGATGTAATCGCAGAAATAAAGCCAAGAATAGCGGCAGGGAATAGATGACTGTTTGCGGTTCTAAAGGTTCTGCGGTTCAAGGACTTATCTCGCAAGGCCAAAATTTTAGCGTACAAAACTATTATTAGGCCAACAGTCACTTACACTAGCGAAGCCTGGGTGATGAGCAAAGAAAGTGAAAAGATTCTCGCGGGTTGGGAAAGAAAAGTTATTAAGAAAAATATTCGGCCCAAGATGTGTAAATGGTGTGTGGAAAACACGAAAGAATGAGTAGTTAAAGCAGCTATTTGGTGAGCCGGATATAGTTGCTCATGGAAAAAAAGGGAAGATTAAGATGGTTGGGCCTTGTGGAGAGAATGCCTCAAAATAGGCTCCAGAGAAAACTTTTGTATGGAAACCCAGGAGGATCGAGGATACGAAGGCGCCCTCGGCTTCGGTGGTTGGACGATGTAGAGTAAGATCTGCGTCGGGCTGGTGTAAGAAGATGGCGCAGGAATGGAAAAAACTTATTGATGAGGTCCAGGTCCTAGTTTGAGGACTGTCGCACCGTTAAGTAAGTAAGTAAGTATTACTATGCAGAAGATTAAATATTGATTCATTACTATGAAGGCATGAGCTGTCACTACAATATTGTTAATTTGAACGTCTCTAATGGAAGAACCTGGTTGTCCTAGTTCGATTCGAATTAATCATCTACTCTTAAGCATGTATTCTAAATTTTTAGACCATACTTTAACTATACCTATAGTCCCTCTAATTTATTAGTCTCCCGGACAGTCAATTGTATTAAAGCTCTTTTTTTTTTTAAATGTAGTATGCCCCGAGACTCATAATTTAATACTGTTTAGCGTTAAATTTGCTCACATTTATCGCATGTGTTAGTCTGGACTTTGAACTGAACACAAAACTCTGTTGAAAGTTCATCTTTTATTTTACAACACTTTCTTCAATAACCAGAGCGAAAAAAACAACCGCCATGATTTTTCTTACACCGTAATATAGTAAAGAATAATATTATCTAGAAGGGAAAAAACTGGGGAAATAATTCATTAAAGAAAAATATTTTCTTACTAAATTTTATAATACAAAAAAAAATCTTATAATTGCATCGTTAAATTTCACCTTCATTTTCACATTTTATTGCCCCATATTCTCTTCCCATTTCTTTTCTTGATTTTTTTGCTTATTTTTATTACTTATTTTTTTAATATTTTTAGGCTCTAAATTTTTTTTTGTCATGCATAATTTTTTTATAACGTATCTAGTTGATCAATTTTTTAGTATGAATGGAGAGAAAAGTCAGAGCAGAAAACTTATGAGGGGGGGAATGTAGAATGAAATAGCGTTAAAAGCAGAAAAGAATGGAAAACGGAAAAAAATCTCATTCACAGTAAAGTTTATCAGTCGGTGATCTTTTTTATTACTGAATTTAGACCTTTTATTTCTACTTTTTATGTCTTTCTGTAAGATTACAATGTCTCCAATGGTTTATGTTCAGAACACATTAACTTCTTTAGAAACCTGAGAGAGGTTTTCATTAGTAAGTAAGATTTCTTCTTTTTTTTTTTTGTCGCAAGGTTCATAATCTGTTGAATAACTTATATAATACCACGTTTCTTATAATTAACACTTTAAATGATCTGAAGAAAGCATCTGATTGAAACGATTGGTAATAAACATCAGTTTTAAGTACATATAATTTAAGATTTAGTACGTGTTTATGAGTTTGTATATAAAATCGTTGCATTACTCTGCAATGATGATAGGCGCGTATTGATTTTTTTTTTGGTTAAGATATTAACATTGTAGGCTAGATGAGATTGATTTAACTATTACACAGTTTTATGTTCTATAAGAATTAGATGGAGTTCTTTTCGTTAACTTAGCTTTATTGCATTGTTGTTGCCAATAGTCTGTTGTTTAACTTTACATTAATGTACAACCTTGACCTTTACCACCATAGGTTCAGTATGTCGTAAATTAGACTTAAAATGTAATTTCTTCCTCTATATATACTAAAACGTTTATTAGATTTGGGCAAATGTCATCAGATTATCTCAGGGATATAATATTATATATCTTCTCATTTTGATGCAAATAGTTTATTTAGTAACTTGTTTAAATTCCCAGAAAAATTTCAAATAAGTTCAAACTTATTACTATTCGGGGTTTTGTAAGTGAACAGAACCACAACAGAATATATAGGTCTTCAACAGCGGGCCAAAATTTTAATTTCACTTTTAAATTTGGACATTCAGGTTTCTTCTTTATGGAGGGAGCATCAGCAGTAGTTTATATTTAAGAAGTTTTAAGAACAGCTAAGACTCCCAGTTAGTGCTTAATATTATATCATTCAATCAAATCTGTGTTATCAAACCAGTAGAATAAACATACAAACACACACACACAAATGACATACTGATATACTTGAAGGATAGTCCCTGTC
Source organism: Triatoma infestans (assembly GCA_011037195.1). Taxonomy (NCBI): domain Eukaryota; kingdom Metazoa; phylum Arthropoda; class Insecta; order Hemiptera; family Reduviidae; genus Triatoma; species Triatoma infestans. The sequence goes on from JAAEAF010007115.1 coordinate 2,824, forward strand.
AGAACGGTAATTAAAAAATCTGGTGTGAACACATAACTTTCTCCTCACTTCATCCAGTTTTCAAAATTGTAATTGACAAATTTTGTAGTTAGTCTAACAAATTTAATGAAATTCCTCGAAAACTGTAAAAAACTGTTCAGTAAAAGCGCACTTCCAGTTTACTAATTCTCTTGAAACTCATAATTTTGGCCATTTATTTATTTCTAATTAATTTTTTTTGGATGATAGAATATACTTTGGATGTATAATCAACCATGTTAGCACTTAAGAGAAAAACATAACCCCCCCTCCCATAAAAGCCTCGTTAAATGACTTTATCAGGGAAAATGTTTCAAATAAAAGTTGTAGCTCTTTACATTATTTGTAGTTCACATTCCTAGTTTAAAGAAAATCGTTGGTGCCTTTATCGAGAAAATACCAGAAAACTGAAATATACATTTCAGTGAAAACCCACTTCCGATCATCCGATTTTGTTCAAGCTCGGAATTTCAACAATATATTTAATTCTAATTAATATTGTTTCAATGACAGAACTGTGTCTTCTAAGATGAAAACCTAACCCCACCAAAAGTGCTCTTAAATGAATTTTCCCAATGTCTTAAACAAAAGCTGAAGTTGTGTTTTGTATGTATAGTTAATATATCAAGTTTGAAGTAAATCGTCGGCGCCATGTTTGAGAAAATCTCAAAAAAAATTTAAAAAAACATTCAGTAAAGTGTTATTTCCGTTTGAAGAATTTTGACAGATGACGTACTGAGGATGCCACGGTGACATCTAATCGGAATATCAAGTTTGTACTTTCTACGATTTTTCGTTTTGAATTGTCGTTTTCACATACACACACACACACAGATCATTTTCTGAAAACTACTTTATTGGACTCAGGGGACCTCAAAACGGATATTTCCGGTGAAAACTCGATATCGAAAATTTGACACGATTACAATACTTCCTCTTAGTGGGAGTAAAAGAAAGTAAAAAATATATATTATTTCCTCCTACTCTATCTAGAAGAGGAGGAAGTATCGTGTTAAATTTGTAAAATTGGATTTTCACCGAAAATACACGTTTTAAGATCTTCTGAGCCCGAAAAAGTTTGAAAATTTTATATAATTTTCAACATCTTGGAGAGAATAGATAAAAAAAAAAACCAACAATGAACTGATAGATACGTCAGCTATTTGGGATATTTCGACAAGATTTAAGGCGATAGCCGACGAATAGAGAAGAAAATAGGAGCTTGGACGTGGTCAAAGTCAGAGTAATGCAAGGACATTCGAGACATCTTCCAGGATTCAGCGAAGCTATCTCAAACGGCACAGTCCTATAAGAAGCGTGATGAAACTTTCTTTTCATTTTATTTGTTTATCTTAGGAATAGACATAGTATGCATAGAGCGGATGAGTTGGAATGTGGATGAACGAGTCTATCTTAACGTTTTGTGGTCAGGAGCCATCGGTAAGCCGTCAATAAGCAATTTTGTGATAGAGAAATTAAACATTGGAGAAGCGCTGGAGAGACAGGGTTGGGTGTCTCCAAGCTACATGTTTAAAAGATATAAATAAAGATAAATAGGGAGATGTAAAGCAATTGGGGGTCCTGGATACGCTTGGTATTGACTGGATGCGCTTGGGTTGCTAGTTATTTACACAAAATAGGCAGGTCATCCTAGTCCTTTGTGCCAGAGTTGCGACGTGGAGTTAGAGGTGAATAATTATCTAGTAGTATTCTCGTTTTGCCCGTAGTAGGTTCTGCATTCTTAAAGATATTGCAGTCGGCAGATTGACAATTTGCTGGGGCACCCGGGGAGCCTCTTAGGAGGAGCTTTTTTTTTACTTGTGGGAGGATTAGAGCTATAGGGGCTTAGGTCTCGCGCTTTCGAATACCCATGGATAATAATAATAATAATAGTAATGAGTAACCGATAGAATGGTTTTGGTAACTCTCTCCCTACAAGAAGTTGTACTTATCGAATTTTTTATTTATTTATTTATTTATTTCAAATTTATGCAATTTTGTTTTTAAATTCTTATTCTAACTATACATAAACAGGTCTTCCTCTATGATTTGCCACAATGTTCCATGAATATTTATTTTAGACGACCTTAAAGGATGTTGTCTAAATTTTTTTTTGACTGTTTGCGATTCGTAACATTCCACTTGAATATACTTGGGCAAGGTGAAAAGTTCTCGGCTTAGCCCATAAATGGCACACTACTAATGAAATTACTTTTTTATTATGTTGGCACACTGGTTGCAAAAGTAAAAATACCAAATGTGACTTTGATCAGACAAAGTGTGTTTTGGACAAAATGAATAAACTTGAATACCGTTATGTCATAATATTCTTTATTTTGGATGGTTATCGCCAACAGAAATTCATCCAAAGTTGGTGAAAGTGTATAAAGAGTCTGCACCTTCGTTATCAACAGTAAAAAAAATGGGCAACTGAGTTTAAATGTGGTCGTACATCAATTGAAGAGATCCACGTGAAGGACGGCCAAAAACTACAACTACCGAAGAAAATATCGACCAGATACACAGGTGATGGCGATTAAAGATGTATGAGATAGCTAAGGCTGTAGTATCTCAGAAGTAAGGGTGCGGCACATTTTGCACGAAGAACTCAGTAGTGGAGAGAGCATTGTGCAAGAGGGGTGCTGCATTTGTTAAATGCTAATTACAAACAAATGATGAATCGAGTTTCTCATCGATTTTTATGCGTTTTAAGAAGAATCCAATCGATTTTCTGGCCGAATTGTTACGATGGATGAAATGTGGGTTCACCGAGTCAAAACAACAGTCGGTGGCTTTGTACCGAAGAAAGCAAATACAATTGCATCGGATGGTAAGGTTATGGCGTATTCTATGGTTGCTCGACCTTATAATTTTAAGGTCAATTAAATATGTTAATAATATTCATGATATAAGAAGAAAGAAAAAATTGCAGCTAGAATTGTGAATATTGCAGTAATAGGAAGAAAGCCCCCTGCGAATCTTTCACATAGATATTTTTTTTTTTAAGTTATGAAAATGCTGGAGCGGCATTTTAAGAAAGGTTATTAGAGTTATAGTGTAGTATATAGTTTAGTATAGGGTACGAATGAAAATAAAAGGTTTGATGTTTGTGGGTGTTGTGTGCACGAGAAGAGGGGGCAGTCTAATGAGTGTTCAGTCACGCGAGATAGCGCCGCGTTTTCAGTTCGACCTAAATATATATATATATATACTTACACATACATTGTATATTGTGGTTGGTTCGCAGTCAGTCTTAAAGTGGCCACTCTCCTTATAGTACAACACACACTCTTCTCCATGTTTGTCTTACCTAACAAATGTTGGCTGCCCCATTTCACTTATTATTTTTAGTTACCGTCGTACATACAACTGCCAGACGTGCCCTATGTCATCCATCTTCTTCTGCAAGACTTGCCAGTAAGTCTCATCTGTTCTTTTTTTTTTTTTGTTTTGTTTCGCAAATTCATTTATTGCCAGATTTTGTTTTTTATATTCTCTGGTGAAAAAAATACTAAACTAAAAAATAATTTCTAGTTTTTCTTTTGTCTGTTTTGAAACATTAATTTAAAATCGTTTTTTTTTTTTTTTGCGAATTTAAGACAAACCAATTACTTTCTTTTCAAACTTATACAAAATTTGACAACCAAACAGATGATCGCTTCAAAGATAAATTAGCCTCTTACATATTCCCCGTTTCTTTATTGTGTTAATCGACTGTCAAAATAATAATAATAATAATTACCCAATGTTCCATGTAACACTCATACGTTTTTCTTTTACTAAAGTTAACCATTATAATAATGCCAAATTTTCTTTAAACTTGGGATTTAATTTTCAGAGGTCTATCACAAATATAGAAGGGTGGCGGGGAGGCACCCATTTCACTCAACTCATTTCAGTATAGTTACATTTTTTAAAATGATATGTATTTGTGTATATATGTAGATAATACATGAAGGAACAAAAAAAAAACCTCGGAGTTGATTTTGGGAAAATGGTGAAATGAAAAAACAAAAAAAACATTCAGTGATGTCGCCCTTTCGGTTGAGGATTTTGCCCCGAAACTTTCGTGTCACATGCGGTTAACCTAAACCAAATACTAATTTGAGCTTCGTGCGATTTTTTTTATTTTTGAAATATTTTGTTAAAACACACAAATACACACACACACACACACACACACACACACTTAAAGTGAATACACCAGAAACATTTCATATTTTTACCAAAAATAAGACAAAGTAAAAATTCAGTGGAATTCACACTTGCAGTAAAGTAAAGCAGTTTCTTCAAACTTATATTATATTTAATACTCATCAATATTATTCTAGAAATTTAGAATTTTTAGAAATGTAAATAACAAACTATACTTTCATTTATTTAAGCTAGTTTATATTTGTAACAATGTAAAATGTAATGGTTGTATTTTTTCTTCTTTTTTATTGTCTTCTTCCAGGCTTTTGTAATGTTTCTAGTATTATTCCTTTGCAATTAACTTAATTTTTGTACATTTCTATAATTTATTGTTTTCTACAGTTATTATATCACAAATGATGGTATCATGACCAACTCCTTTCTATCAAATGTATCACTTGTTAGAAATAGATCTTTGTAGATTGTTGTAGGGGATTATTGCACTGTACTGCGAACTGAAAGATCTATTGTGCCCCCCGGAGCCTTCCCCCATGCACAGCCGGCCTCCAAGCAGTGTGCTCTAGCTACAGACAACACTCCCCATCACTGGACAGTGGATTGTAGGGGCTCGTTGGAAGAGAAAATCTAAGGGCAGCATGCTGAATTCGAACCCGGGACCTCCGCGTTGCTTGTTCAGCACGCTACCACTGAGCTAATCCCTTCCTTCTCTCTTGGCTTTCGCCAATTAACTAGGGACGGAGACCTTAGTTTGTATACGTGTTTATCCTTGTCTGTAAAGTGTAGAGTATATGTAGTTTAAGTGTATTGTGTACTGTTCTGACTAAGTGCATGGAGTACTGAGCTGTGGCAACTGAAATGTTATTGGTGTGATGTGTTGTTGTAGTTTGTAGTGGCTTGAGCGGTTTTGTGTAAGGGGCTTGTAAGTATATATGTTTAAGAGAGAAGTATTAGTAATAAGAAAGTAGTCACCACTGCTAACAATAAATATATTCTATTAAAATAATAACTACAAGTTATTTGCAAAGAAATTATTAATTTATTAGTATGCACTGATGCTTCAGAGAGCGAAAAAACAACTGTTCTGCTTCTGAGTCTACAACAAACTACGATTGAAGGAATGTCTTCTAATTGTTATTTCAATTCTTCCCCTGTGAGAAAAAGGGGTAGAAATGCTATCAAGTTCATGAACTCTAAAAGACAATAGTGGTCTTCTACCTGAAATGTCCTTTTGCAAGAAAATGTCACATATTCTTTATATTTGGATTTTTTCAAATTAATTATATTTTTATATTTCTTACATCCATCACATAACTCATGGGTTCGCTACTCCCCAAGTAACTGCATGCAGCAGACACCACTTGCGGGCTGTTTGTCAGAAATAACAAATATATATATATGTCGAATTAAACAATAATAATTAAAAAAGAAATATATTGGAAATGATTCATATTAAAAAAGATAAATTATCTATCAATATTAGAACAGACACCAAAAACTTATCCCTCAGTTATAACAATCTTCTGGAATTTCCAAAACGACATACAGACCAAGACACGGTTTTCCCATCCGCTCTCCTGGCCCTTTATAAACCTTGACCCATCCAATGTCTAGGTGTACCACTTGGTGATGGTATGTCACAGGCTTTAAAAAGTATTCTAACTGAAACACATTTTTATAAGTACATTTCCTAAGTTGTTTCATACTTTACTCTATATATGCCTATATTGCCAAAGTTTCCATAGTTTGTGATCTAGTTTAATATTGATCGGTTCTACAACAATAGTTTAAAATAAATTTAAATGTGCTATATATATATCATACTTTTTATTTAGCGTATTTATATAGTTTATTTAAAAAAAAAAATTATTTTAAGTTCATATTTTATGTTGGTTCTATTTTTTCTGATTTGTATTATATTATAATCTCTGTACAGACCCTGAAGAAGGCAATAAATTTGCCGAAACGTCGGTAGAAATTTAAAAAGAGTTTTTTTTGTATGACCGAACCTCAATATCCAATTTCAAAACAATGTTGAATTAAACTTTAGAGGGAAGACTAATTTTCTTCTACCCCCCCCCCGGAATCTGCTCGTCTCCAATTTTCCCAGAACACTGTTTCAAATAAAACTATTAGATCTATAGTCGTGCAATATGCATACAAAGTTTGAAGTAAATCGTGATAGACATTTTTAGAGGAAACACTTAAAAAGCAGAATTGATCCATTAAACAAAGTATCAATACCGAATGAAGTTTCGAGTTTCCTGCTATTATTCGATTTGAGTTTAATGTTCCTTCAATGCAACATCTCATACACACATATAAGCACATGTCCATTTTCGAAAAACCATTTTTTCTGAATCAGAGAATGATAGGCCGAATATCCCAACGACATGAATAACTACTTACAATGACACTCGTCCCCTAACTCAGACAATACACGTAGGTTAGTACCTGGCCCGACAGTTGATGAATGCAACTATTTTTGCTTTAACGCAAGATCCATTCTATTTTTTACTGTTCATCCTTCTTATAGAGAGCTGCTAGAGAACATCTAGCTTACCAGTGGATTTTGCTTTGGAGTCACTTCCTCTGAGCACTCTACAGTTTTATTATCACAGTCTTGAAAAATGGAAAAAATCAGTTTTCTTTCTTTGTATATTTTCTAATACATTCATTCAGAGCCCTGTCACTTTTTTTTTTTGGCGCATCGACAACTTAGGCCATTAGCGCCGAACTCTTATTAAAGGGCCACTCGAGCTGGCATGGCGCCTCCCTTTCTCCTCGCGACGTCCATCGCCGCTTCTATTTGAAGTAGGATGGAGCGGTAATTTCATAGCACCTCCTCCTCAGTTTAGCCATCGAATCCAGTCGACAGTGGGAAGAGAGTTGACAATAAGGCGCAACGCCATCCTTTTGCTTTCTCACCTGCCTGAGGTGGGACAATAAAACTGTCGCCACCCATGCTTCACTTCAGTTTTACCTCAATTTCTTATTCTTACTCCATGTAATTTTTACATTCTGAGCATTCATATACATTTTCTATGTATATATTATATGTATTATTATGCGCAGACAATACTTTTCACATTATTACATAAAGGGTAATTGCTTCTGATGAGGGTGGAGTACTTTTATAAATATTCCGCCACCCTCTAAATTAAACTAATGATGTGAGTGAAGTCCTTTCATCAAAAATTCCTTGCCCCAATGACTAAAATTTTAACCTCAAAAAATTCATACCAACAATCAAACCAATAATTACTTTCTTACTAATAAATACACTCACGCTAATAAATACACTCATGCTAATAAATACACTCATCTACTGTCACTTTTATTGGAAACATTTTCCAAAGATCCCTTCTGTGTATTGTTCCACCATTATTTTTTTAACTATTATTGGACCTTAAAGGTAATGTTTCTTGTTTAAAAAAAAAAAAATCTGGTGTAATAAATATAGGGATCATGGGATACTTGTTGATTAGTAACCCTTGGCAGATAGCAACAGAATGTGTTAACACTAATCCAGAAAAGAGCGCCAAAACGTAATATTATTATAAAACATAATATAACCAAACAAAATATTATTGTGGAAAATATATACAAACTTTTGTCTTGGCATACCTTTTTTTTTTTACATTCATCGATCTTCACCGCTTCTTTTACGTGATTTCGTTATTATTATTATTATTATTGATGTGACTAACGACCGATATAATGGCATTGTTAGAATTTTTTTTTTCCGTTTGTTTTTTTATTTCGTTACTATTATGGTGACCCAAATAATTGAGAAAACTTTTATATTGCAGTTTACGTGTTTAGTTGGGCGATCCGTATATAAGTATTTTTTTTTTTTATTATTTTTTTTTGTAACAATATAATGTTACAAGTTTCCAAGTTTATTTCTTGGTCGTATGGTACTTTCTTATAAATGCAAACTTCAACTTGAAAACATTTTGTTCGTTTTATTGCTTTATTAGAAACATATTGCGTCATGCCAGTTATTGAAATTAGGTTTGTTATATGTGTGTGTGTGTGCGTGTATGTGTCAAAGACAAAGAAATTGCACAAGCTCAAATCTTGATATTTCATTTAGGAATCGCATCCGATAAAAAGAACCGATAAGAGTTTAGTTTTTTCTATTTCTTTATTATTATTATCCAGAAGATTTTTTCGGAAATATTAAATTGAGGGAGGTAGGTTTTAAAATAACCAAGATATTACATGTACCTGTAAAAAAACAAAAAAAAAAAATGGCTACTTCAGTGTATAATCCACATTCCATAATCAATCAGTATTAAGGTTATTTAAATACAAAATTTAATGAAGATTGATGAAATATTGATGAAAATTTATCTGTCAGAAGTGTGATGATGACATTGCTGTGAGAGAAACTTGACTCTTTTAAACCAGTTTTTTTTTTGAGGCGCATCAACATCTATGGTCATTGGTGTCCGGAGCCTTCTTAGTGTACTGTCGGTTCAGTGCTCTGTAGGATAGTGTTCTCTCGTTGTCAATACTGGGAGCCGTAGAGGCTGGAATGGCGAAAAAAATACGAGGTGTGTAAATTAAGTAATGAGACTGATTTTCTAGTGTTCGATCTGGCAACACTGGAGGCTTGGTAGGGCAAGTAAACATCTGATACACGTCCAGTGCAAATTTGAAAATGCTAGAGTTGTTGCACTGTCCGTAGTGACTTTTTTTGTGAGTAAGGTTTTTTCAGTGCGTTTTAAAAATGAGTGACATCAATTACGAGCAACGTTGTACTATCAGGTTTTGCTTCAGACTTGGGCACAGTGCAACGGAAACGTTTGAAAAACTGTGCCAGGCCTATGGAGACAATGTTTTGTCGAGAGCACAGGTTTTTAGGTGGTTTAAGTCGTTTGCAGAAGAAAGGGAATCAATTGAAGACGAGCCTCGCAGCGGGAAGGCCTTCATCTTCAAGAACCGACGAAAATGTTGGCAGAATCCGCGATCTCGGGCGTTCAGATCGTCGTTTGACAGTCCGAATAATCGGTGAAGAGTTGAATTTGACTCACACAACCGTTCATCAAATTTTGACTAATGAATTGGGGATGAGAAAAATTTGTGCAAAAATGGTTCCGAAAAATCTTTCACATTAATGAGTATTTGGCCAGTAATAACATTCCTGTGGCTCCTCAGCCTCCTTATTCACACGACTTGAGTCCATGTGACTTTTTTTTTGTTCCCCAAATTGAAAAATCACCTCAAGGGACGTCATTTTGGAACGTCATATTGGAGAATATTCAAACAGCCGTAACCGACCAACTGAAGTCTATTCCAGCATCCGAGTTCCAGCACTGCTATGACGAATGGAAGAATCGTCTTCAGCGTTGTGTGGCTTCCCAAGGTAGTTACTTTGAAGGGGACAATGTTGAATTGTAATTTTATTTGAATAAAAAAAAGATAAAAAATCAGTCTCATTACTTAATTTGCACACCTCTTATATGGGCCAGCACAGCTGAACTTAAACATGGGACCTCCGCGTTGCAAGTCCCCCAATTACATGTGTGCATCTGTGGAATAATATCTGTATGAACTCCGCTAATTGTTTTTGTAAAGCAGTTAACTGGATAAGCCACGTATAATTGATATTTTTTGATAGACACTTACTTTTAATTTTAAATCTTTAGAAGTTTATCCGGTCGTAATAAAAGATTGTTTATATTTAGTCAATTTTACAAACCATTTATGTTTTCAGCTTCATTTTTATATTACTTTTTAAGGTCATAGCAAAATTGGATTTGCAAGCAACTTGTAATCAATTTTCTTATTAGCGATACTGATACAAATACTCAGTCCTTGATTTTTACGATTTTCTTTTTCCTTCTCCTTATAACAATATCCCTGAAAACAATATAAATTCAGCTAAGTCCACGACATCCATCCACAAATAAAAAATTGTAATCAAGTTTGTTTTTATATTAAACGTTCAATCAATGGAAAATGTATTTTGTAATTTCATATTGTATTTCATTTATTTTCTTCTACCTTTTTTTACTAACGTAAAAAACGATTTTCATTTGATTTTTTACGGCAAAACTTTGCCAAGCAATAAATATTTATTTGATTTTTTTGAATAATATAAATAATAATAATAAATGCGTTTATTATTTACAATTAAAATCTACAACCAAGAAATATTCTTACATAACACAAAATAGGCAATGAACCTTAGTTCGTCTTGCCAAGTTGGCATAATAATACATCAAAATATAAATTAGCTACAATTTCAATCGATTTTATTTAGGAATTTTATTTGCAAGGTGCTTTAGGTAAATTAAAAATACCCTTTATATATATAAGAAAACAACAAAGGAAAACAAAGAAAACCAAACTAAAACCAAGTCCCCTTTTCTAATATTGAATGTGTAGTAAGTTGTAAGAGGTTTATAAATAGGATTACAAATTAATAATTTTGCTCTTAGAACTAAATAGTTAATAATTGAACTCTTTTACCAAATCTTTTCTAAAATTTAGGGCAGCTTTTGTATATTTAAAGAGAACTTCCCAGTTTTTACCATTTAGGTATTCAATAAATTCAATCATGGACAGTTTTTCAGTTTTAAACCATTTTTTTCTAAAACCTGTTAAAATTGGGCACTGGGCTATGAAGTGAAAGGTGTTTTCTTCTGCAGACATATTGCACATTGAACATTTAACTGTTCTTCTGACCTGCCGACAGAGCGATTTAATCCCAATAGTTCTCCTCTTACTTTCATTATTACTGACATGAAAAATCGCTTATTGGAGTCCTTCATATATCCTTCTCCCCATTTCACTTCTACTTCTTTATAGATTAGATAGAATTTTGAATTAGCTTTATTGTTGAGTAGTGTGCTTTTAAAATTTGTTTTTAGTGATTCTATAAATCTATTAACATTTGATTTTTTTTATATCGTGTTAAATACTTTTAAAAATACATTAAAATTTAACTAAGACTCATAAAAGTACTACAACCAAATGAGTATTCGTTTGGTCGTAAGTGACTTGATAGACAATTCAAGACAGTAGATTTGCTGTTGAAAGTATTGCGTGATCCAGAAACTCTCTTACTTTTAACAGCGACAGTTGGCATTTAGAGTGATTTCAGTGGTTTTATTATGGGAGCAATTGGGGCAGGTAGTTTTGCAGTAGTAGTTGGCGTTTTATTGCTAATTTTAGACGATTTGAATTTAGTATTAGTGAACCCACTGGTCAGCAATTTAGCTTTGATAATATCATGATATATTGATTTTTTTTATATAATTACTCTTATACTCATCATTATACATAAACTTAGTAGATTTACTTTTTATCTCTTGTTTATATATGTTTGTATATTGTATATTTGTATGGATTAGCAAAATAATTAATTCTACATAATTAAATAAGTTTATAATTTTTATTTATTTAAACTATTCATTTGCATTATATCAATTTATGAAATATCTAGCTATTACAGAACTTTTTGATTACATTGTTCTTCGTCAATTCAATTCAGTTAATTGTTCATTGGAGTAACGCTTGCCTTTCGCACAATCGTTTCCTATTTCGATTTGACTTTTAATCGTAAAATTCCGCGGGCACACTACTTAGTAACTTAATAGTAGCAGACAGGATCAGATAGTGGAGAAAGACTTTTTTGATTGGCCGATGCGAGGTACCAAAAAAACATCATCATCTAATTCGCATCAGGCAGGGCCTATCGTTCTTGCACTTGTAATTTTTATTTTTGTTTTGTATTAAGATTCATAAAATCTCATTCAACATGATCTTGTTGCATTTCTGACAAATCTTTATTTATACCTGAAATTTCTGAACTTCCTTTGGCTGTGCTTGTTTGATGCGTATGTTATATTGAAGTCCCCTCTCCCGCTCCCCCAGGTGCTGTTAAAATGAATTTTCTCGAAAATATTATTTTAATTTAATTTAAGGTTTATGTTGTTTTTTAATTAGCAACCAGGTTTACAGAAATTCACTGAAATCGCCTTGGAGAAAATTCAAAAAAAAAAAAAAATTGTTTTTAATGTGAGACTTCCGGTTTGATTAATTTTTGGCCGAAATCCTTTACGTCGCAGGTTCTTATATCTCGGAATAGTCATTATTTATCAAAAGTTATTTCTTCATTTTCTTTTGCTGCTTCAAGAAAAATATTAGTGATTAAGGTTTTGGTATGTGTAAGTGTATGTATCTTGTAAATGTGAAAACTTAACTTAAATAAAAAAAAAATTCTGAAAGTTCCAACAAATATTTCGATTAAAATCAGTAAAATGGAATGATTTTTTCCGACGATCAAAAAAATGTAATAATTGGTTATTAAATGGATGGTTGAATCTGCCAGTGTTAGAAAGAATTTATATGAGATTGTGTCCTTCACAGGATGGCTTCTTTTCTTTAAATTCTGACCGACTTCCGAATTTATTCCATTGTCTGATTAAGTCTAATTCATCAAAAACATTTTTGGAGACGTTTGATTTGAAGGAAAACATCTTCTAGAATAAAACCAGACTTTGACAATGGAAGCAATTCTAAAATTGAATGAAGAAATTGTGAAATTAGGAAAGTAAACCATGCTATGGATAAAATACAATTTCAGATACTTTATGGTTTATGTATACGTGATTGTATACATTCCAAATATGTGGAAAGCGTTCATCTTTATTTTGAACATTTTTACAAGAAAATGAATTGTATTGGATTGATATAATGTGGTGGGGGAGGGATGCTTGTTTCCTCTAATTATAATACTAAGCTACAATATTAAGAGCTGCAAAATTTCGAGCTTAATGAAAATCTATATTATCAGTTCAATAATCTGAGTGAGCAGAAATAAAAAGTGGATTGATTAATACTAATTTTCTATTTTTGACCTTTCTCTTACTCTCCTAGTAAGAGGAAGTATTGTAATCGTGGCAAATTTTCGATATCGAGTTTTCATCGGAAATATCCGATTTGAGGTTCCCTGAGTCCAAAAAAGTGGTTTTTAGCAAATAGTGCGTGTATATGTGAACAGCATAGCTCAAAAACAAAAACCGTAGAAAGTGGAAACCTGATATTCCGTTTAGGTATCACCATGGCATCTGGCAATACTTCATCTGTCAAAATTCCACAACCGGAAGTACCACTTTACTAGTTGTTTTTTTTACTTTTTTGCGCTGTTCTTAAAAATGGCTCCGACGATTTACTTCAAACTTGGCACATGAACTACACATACAATGAGCTACAACTTTTATTTGAAACATTTCTCTGGGAAAATTCATTTAAGAGCAGTTATAGGGGAGGGTTGGGGTTAGGTTTTCATCTAAAGTGCTATTTCAGTTTATTAGACAATTCTGTCATCTAAATAATGTTAATTAGAATTTAATATGTTGTTGAAATTCCGAGTTTTAAAAAAATTGGATAAGCGGAGTGGCGATTTACTGACCCACTTTACCTAAATATTTGATTCCCTTTTTTGCGCTTTTCTCAAAAAAGGTTCCGACGATTTTCTTGAGACTTCTTACTAAAACTAAACATACAAAGATGTAGAACTTTTATTTAAAACATTTCTCTGGGAAAATTCATTTAAGGGCACTTTTAATGGAGGAGTGGGGTTATGTTTTTCTATTAAGTGCTATCATAGTTGATTAGACAATTCTATCATCCAAACAGATTAATTATACAATAATAGATGCCCATAGCCGAGTTTCAAGAAATTCAGTAACAGGAAGTGCGCTTTGAATGAATATATTTTTTTTCAGTGTTTCGACGAATTCCTTAAATTTGTACAACAAACTATAAATTTGTCCAAAGTATAAATTTTGTTTTTTTTTTTGAGAACGGTAAAAGAAGTTGTGTGAGTGTTTCACACCAATTTTTATTCTGATAGAGCATTGAATTTTAAAAATAATATTTTATAGGTAATATTAAATAAAATAATAATAATAATAAATAAAACAATAGAGCTAAATGGAATGAGCTAAATTTATGTTTAATGTTCAAGCTTTCTTCAATAAAGTTAATGAAATATAAAATTGCCATCCATATTAATTTTTTTGCTATTAGATTATCCATTTTTACTTTCTCTTATTTTGCTATGACAGTGTTAGCCTTGTCTTGTGTCTGTGTGGCTGGGTATGTATATATTGCACATCGTATTAAAAGTTTCACAATGACGATGCCCTGTATTTTCCTTGGCTATTTTCCACTATTTTACTTTTTCATATATGATCGATTACATGTCATCGTCTTAATAGAATCCTGTAACTTACAGATCACATATATACGGCGCTCCTTGTCCGACGAATTCTATTCCCAATGGTGGCATATATATATATATATATATTTATATATAACTTTCCGTCAACAGTATTCTGTCAACAATGTTTTTGTCATTTAATTTTCAACAAATAAATAAATAAATATATATATATCTGTTTATTTATTAAAAGATCAATCATTAATTCATTAATAAATAATAAATAAATGAATCAAAATATAAATTATGATTTCCTTTTTAATGTGAAAAAATTTGTGTAATGAACGAAGTTTTATCGGATTTTAAGCATGCACTTGCACGATTGTACACTGAAAAAAAAAATCATGCCAGTAAATGTGTCAATCCTAAACAAATTCTGAAGAAATTCATATTTTTCCAATGTTTTATTTTTTTTTAAATACATTGTGGACAACTATTAGCCTTTCCAAATTTGACTATCCCATCCCATTGTTTCATTGTTCTATTCTGTGATATCATGTTGAAATTGACGGCACTTAGATCACAAATGAGACCCAATGCACTCCCGTTTACTTACTCAAGACCCCCCATCACCTCCTACAATCACTATAGTCCTCCCCCTTTTTCCTATAATCACTAATCAACGCTTCGTTTCTTTTGTGAAAGGTACTTACGATTTTCAATTTCGGCAACAAATGTAGTGGAAGAACGAAATGGAAAAATAATAATTTTGAAAAATAGTTTATAATATTTTATAGTTTGAAAAATCTAATTTTGTTAATATATTAAATAGTGAATTTACCTTCTAAAAGAGTGTATTTAGAGTCAGGTACTGTAATTTGGGGGTCATTGCTATTAGGAAAACAAAGGCACAAAACCCGTTAGGCCAACTCTTTTGTAAAAGAAAATCCCCCCCCCCCTAGAGAGAGCATTTCTTAGGACAGTCCGCACTCTGCCTTCAGACAAGAACAGTCGGCATTCTGCTTCGAAAGCCAGAACACCCTTCAGGGATCGCTCTGTTAAAATCATGCGATATTTGCCTTTATTGTAGATATACATCTGATTTATTAAGATATAATTGTGATACTGTAATATACATAGATTTACTTAGAGATAATATATTTATTTTAAAAGCAGTGGTGCTTTCTTGATTATTACTTAATACTCTATCTCAAACATACATACAAGCCCTTATAGAAAACCGCTCGTGTTACTACAAACATACAAGCACAACATCCAATTACATTGCACAGGATTGCGTTGAATATTGAGCTTGTCGTATAAATTTTGAAAGCCTCTCAATAATCACCTCTTGGTAAAAAACTCATGGGGACTTCTTTTCGATGCAGCTGATTCAGATGATGATATTACCTTTTGGTAAGTAAGTCGATTGATCTTGAATGTTAGAAACATGTTAGCAAGTGATCGTTCAGGAAGAGTTGTAAATTTAGGCCCTAAAATGCCACTTCAATATATTTAAGAGATTCATCATTTCGTTATCATTCCATTATTAATAACATATAAATAAATACATTGTAAAAGACCGTTTATCGGGGAGATATTTGAAAAATACAGGCAGAGAAGAAAGTCGTTTCGCATTTTCCCTCTCTCTTCAAGAAACGGTTACGCTTGATGACATCTTTCAGTCCATTCATTATCTAGGACCATAAAAGCTTGAGAGTTTAATTTTTTGAGTGCCACTTGTGTATATTTAAAAACACCCATCTTAATTAAAATATTTCGAAATACATATAAGTAGTATATAAATTAGTAGTTTTATCTCCACTTATTGTTCCGCACTGCTGATCTTTGCCATTCTGACATTTTATATTTTAATTAAAACACTTTATAGCAGGTATATTAATTTCCGTTTGTTTATATCCCAGCCCGTCCAATATTAGAGAATAATAATTCTGCCAGAATTTGATATACGCTTATTTTTTTTTTTTTTTTTTTTTTATTAGATTTTTACAACTGTACAGTAGCCATACAACAAGTAAATAGATGAATAATGAAATAAAAGTATGCGCTAGCGCGCACACCCTGGCTTGAAGTTATGAACGACGGCTATCCAGCGATAGCAGTCGTAATACGCCATATGGCCTTAGTGTGTACGGCTGTATCTCAAGACAGCCGTCGTTATGTATTTAGATGGTCTCGCGGCCATCGACGCCTTAGTCGTCTTGGCGGGTTTGTGGGGAGAGTGGAAGTACAGAGGGCTTGGATTAGGGGATTGGAATGAGAAGATAATTTGGAATGGAATTTTAGGTAGCGGGATTTGGCTAAAGTGGAGACGAAGGGAATTTTTAGGTCAGTGTGGATAGTGAGGTTAGAGACGTAGAAGGGAGCATTGACGATGGTGCGTAGGATTTTAGACTGTAGGGATTGAATGCGGTACAGGTTTGTGTTTTTGGCAGTCCCGTATAATTCAAGTCCGTATGTCCAAATAGGAGCTAGTAGAGAATTGTACAGTTGTCTTTTGTTGTGAAGTGTAAGTTTTGAGCGTTTGTCTAATAGTTTTTTTAGTATTCTATATCGGTAATTTAGTTCGTTTCGTTTGAGTCGAGTATGAGGGTTCCATGTTAATCGCCTGTCTAGGTGAAGTCCGAGATAGCGGATTTGGGTTACAATAGGGAGAAAGTTATGGTTAAATTGAATGGCGGGAAGGGTTTTTCGGTTTAAGGTGAAGACTATGTGTTTGGATTTGTGTTGATTAACCTTGATTCTCCACTTGCGGAGCCAGGGTCTTTGGTATTGATGGATGTATGTCTCGCCTTCCTAACCGGTTCTGATTTTAATCCATCGTCAGTTCTTGCAGAGAGTTCACTTCAAAGCAGTTGTTGTCGTTTCCTCGACATTTGCGGCTGTAGGTCCGGAAGTTAAAGGTTTTTTTGTTACCATGTGTACATGTGTTTATGACAAAATGGAATTATTATAAAATTATGGATTACACATTAGAAACATTATGGTAAAAAATAGCATGTGGAAAGATTAATTTATAACTAAATTATATTAGAGTGTTAATTTATACAAGTCATTTGGTATTAGGGGGTGGGGATGCACATATGTATCACACACACACACACACACATGCATGCATGGGTCTGGCTTTTGTATTAGGTGGTGGTATGTTTGTAATATAGTTGGGTCTTAAGTGTGATATATATATATATATATAATATATATGTGCATATGTGTGTGCACATATGTAAGGTGTGTGTTAACAGATATACAAAAATAATTCTAACCCAAATTCTTATATTAAAATTTAGTTATACCTTCAAAACATGCTATTTATTGTACGTTATTTTCTAATGTCTAATCATAATTTAGGATAATTCCATTTTGTCATTAAACACACACATAACCTTATTATAATCTCCCGCACGTACAAACAACAAGTGTCAAGTGAAACGAAAACATTGCGTTTGAAGTGAACTCTCTACATGAACTTGATAAATTTACACTGACGATGGATGGAAAATCCGGAAACCGGTCAGGAACAAAATAGATACGAATGCTACGAGGGATAAAATACCAGATTTTATCTGGCATTGCGGACCCATCAACATATTCATGAAACTTTACATATTTGTTCTAATCTAATTATAGAGATGGATAGGAGTATAAGTATCTACCTAGTAACCTTGGCATATAGAAAAGTGATTATATTGTGGCCTAGTAGATCGCAACAAAAACAGAGAACCTGCATATAATATTTAAAATTTAACGCAACAGTTTCCGTCACAATTATATGTAAAATCAACTTCTTTTTTTTCAGAAACCTAACCTTATTGTCGTGACCCCCAAAGTAGTATCTAAACGAAATTACAGTTTGAAATTTTTGCTAATTTTTCGTATTTCAGTTATACTGATCATACACACACACACACAAGACGACTGATTAATTTGTAAAAAACTACTTTGTTATTCTTAGATAATCTAAAACATGTATTTCTGGTGAAATCTGACACGAATGCAATACTGTCTCTTACAGCAGTAAGCAAAAGTAAAAAGATTCATTTTCGTTTCCTTCTTGCCTGCATTCACTCATTAAGTGAATAATTTTTTTTTTTCAAAAGATAGGCTTTCTTTTATTAATTAAACACCTTTCAGTATGGATATTATGTTGCAGTTTATATTTATG
>JAAEAF010007116.1:0-54935 GCA_011037195.1 Triatoma infestans
CAAAAGATGTAGATCTTTGCATTTTTAATTTATATACGAAGTTTCAAGAAAATCGTCGGAGCCATTTTTGAGAAAATCGCGAAAAACTGGAAAAATCATTTAGTAAAGTGATATAACAAACGCACTTTCGGTTCTCTGATTTTTTTCAAACTCGGAATTTCAACAACATATTTAATTCTAATTAACATTATTTAGATGACAGAATTATTTAACTGAAATAACAGTTAAGATGAAAACTTAACCCCCCACCCCTGCCCTAGAAGTGCCCTTAAATGAATTTTCTCGGAGAAATGTTTCAAATAAAAGTTGTCCTTCTTTGTATGTGTAGTTGATGTTTAAAGTTTAAAGAAAATCGTCGGAGCCATTTTTGAAAAAATCACAAAAACGTAAAAAAAAAAAAAAACCTAGTAATGTGGTACTTCCGGTTGAAAAATTTTGACAGATAACGCACCGCCAGATCCTATGGTGATACCTAAACGTAATATCAAGTTTTAACTTTCTACAGTTTTTCGTTTTTGAGCTATGCTGTTTACATACACACACAAACACACAGACCATTAGCTAAAAACCACTTTTTTGGACTAAGGGGACCTCGAAACGGATATTTCCGGTGAAAAATCGATAACGAAAATTTGACACGATTACAATACTTCCTCTTACTAGGAGTAAATAAAAAAAGTAAAAATTGTGAAATACTGAGGTTTTAACGTTAAGACAGATGAAGAGTAAGTATGAGATATATGGATGAAACATAGAAACAATTTTAACGGAAAATAGTATAAGAAAAGTAATTATCGCAATAGAAAATGTATTGTAAGAAACTGGGTAGATATCATATAAGAAGACACAGAGAAGGAGTAAACAATGATAAGCGGAGAAATCACAATAACACGAGATATTATTGACGAAATAATATTAAAAAGGAAGTGAACCTGGCAGGATGAAACATATATATACGAGAATTTTCAAGAGGAAGAGATGCAGGCCTAAAAAATAGGATAGGAAGAATAATTTAAGAAATCTTGTGGTGATGTGACTGGCATAGAGTGGTTCTATACTAGACATGTCAATTTCTGAGTGAAGGGCCATTTTTCATTGAAGTACATATCATAGTACCTGCTGTGTACACACTACATGTCAGTTGCAATTGTTAAGTGAACTCGGAACTTCCATCATCCGGTCAAAACACACGTACATTTTCTTTATAAAGAAATGAAGTCTCCATTATTGTGAGATTTGGCTATTATCTATAAAACAAAAAGGAATTTCCATGAACTTTTCAATTATTTTCTTTGCCTTTTTAAGGCTAATAAATATTTTGAAATGTGTTATGACATTGTATTATATACATTGAAAATATTGTCTACTATTGTGAAAATAATTATATTGATTTGTGAATGTGACATAATCATCTGCCAATTCTCTTACTTTCTCTTATTGCTGTAGGGGGGGGGGATTATGGCATTTTGTGTTTTTGAACTTGTTCTGACTACAGTTTCTGTGTACAGTTTTGAGTAATTTGATCTGTCCAGTTTTTTTAATAGCCTTCCATTTCAACATGCTTCATTTACATGTTCCATGTTTGTAATTAATACATAATGATAAAAATAATTTATAGGGTTCATAGAGATTGTAGTAATTAAAAATATAACTAAATCCTGCTTTACAGAAATTATCTACCCATTACTGTAATCTTAAAGATGGGTTCACACGGAATAGTGAAGCGGGTGAGAGCATTACTTGGTCTGAGCATGCGTTTACGACTTGCTTATTCAACTGAAGAACTCAAAACCTTTTGCAGTTCACATGGTGCTCTCGTCGGTCGTACACTTCTCGCTCGTCGTTCAATCATGGCTGAACGTGAAAGGTGTTTTTGAAATATTAATACATGAGTTGAGAAACCATTTGAAAACCTGGAATAAAATAAAAAGGAGGCGTGTGTGGGTTCGGGACTGGGTAAAGAAGCGTAATGTACTCGGTGCCGCCAACAATATTTGTAGGGTCCTCCTTCCTATCCTTGGAAGGTCTAAATCTATCTATCTATCTAATTGGTGTTACAACCCTTGGTGGGTCCTAGCCTCCCCAATGAGTCCATGCCATAGTTCCCGGTCATTTGCAGCCGCTTTCCAATTTCTCACCTTTAACAGGTTTCTTGCGTCACTGATGACACCATCCTCCCATCTCAACTTTGGTCTGCCTACTCCTCTCTTTCCACCTATCTCCATCTCGTGCAATCTTCTGGGAATCGATCCGCCATCCATTCTCGCAACATGCCCCGCCTAGCTTAGTCTTCCCAACCTTATCACGCGTACCACATCCACCTCTCCGAACAGTTGGTATAGCTCCCTGTTTTGTCTCCTTCTCCGCACATCCCCCTCCTTCACAGGACCGAAGATCCTTCGAAGAATTTTCCTTTTAAAGATCAGGAGCCTATCCTCATCGACTTTGGGAATGGTCCATGTCTGAGAGGCGTACGTCAAAACTGGGCGAATCAATATTTTATATAGCCTCACTTTCGTGTTCCTGGAGATCAGGCTACTATTAATATATCGGATCAGACCGAAATAGCATCTGTTAGCTATCGTTATTTTTTTGCCGATTTCCTGCGAAATGATATTGGAGGTATTGACTTGGGAGCCAAGGTAGACGAACTCTTCGACTTTAGCAAAAAAGAAGGAGTCTTTTTGAATACCGCCTCCAGGAGGCCCATTACCACCTCCGACATACATGTATTTGGTTTTACTTTCGTTGATCGTGAGGCCCATAGGTAGCCCGCCTTCTGAAGTGCACGGAAAGCGTTTTTTAGCGCTGAGAGGGATCTTGCAACGATATCTAGGTCGTCTGCGTATGCTTGTATTTAGATGGGTTTATTACCAATAGTGCCTGAGGTCTGTATACCGGATTTTCAATTACTTTTTCTAATATCAGATTGAACAGAAGGCAGGCTAGAGCGTCTCCTTGCCTTAACCTGGACTGGATGAAGAGGCGTTTTGTTCTCGGTGCCGCTAATAATATTTGTAGGGAGTTATCCTTGGAAGGTCCAAATAGCTACAGAAATTACTTTAGGATGGAACCAAATCTGTTTTTGATTTTGGTCAATAAAGTGAAACCAACGATTCAGAAAAAGGACACCAATATGAGAAGAGCAATTCCGGCAGAACCGAAACTTCATGTCACCTTAAGATTCTTAGCTACCGGTGATTCATTTTCTAGTCTACAATATCTATTCAGGGTACTCAAGAATACTATCAGCAAGCATACGACTGAAGCGGTCGTGCTCACTCCAACTAATCGGAGATTTCTCGCCTCGCCTTTTCGACTTCCACTACTGATGGTTCACACGAGGTCGATGGATCACGACCGGTTGGCCGATGGGTATGCTCTCGCCCGCTTCTCTACTCCGTGTGAACCCACCTTCAAAGAAGTACAATGAGTAACTAAGCCATCTTTAATAAATACAAGGCACTGTATGGCATAGAAAATTCCGACAGCTGGGAGTAATGCAAATAAAAAGAATAGAAAATTTACATTACAATAGTACTTTGAATTAGGTAGTAAGTGAAATAAAGTAAAATTTTAAAACTTAAGCAAAAACTTACTTATAGAGAAGAAAAATACATTTAAATCTGGACTAAATAGCTAAGAATGAATTAAAAAGATATTACGATATTAATTGCAATGAAACAGCGAGATCAAAATTAAGTAGCTCAAAATTACAAAATAAAAATTTGAAGTTTCTTACAAAAACTAAGTACGAGAAGAGAAAAAAAAATTGTAAATCGGTTTTATAGTGTAAGAGGATCCGAAGAGAGGGATCCAATGCAGAGAGAGTGAGACAGTCTCATTCACTAGTTTAGGCCAGACTAGAGGTGGGGGAATCTGTTTAAATACAGCTGTGTCAGCGATAGGAGGGAGTCTTGCAAGTCAGACACTATGCGTCAACATTTCTCCTTTTTATATATACGTGTAAAGTCCAGGCAGTTTGTCTTACTTTCCTTATTATAAGTGTTCAGCATTACTTCCAGTTCATTTATCTAACAAATCCAATTTCTCTCTATCTAACACCCATTGTATGATAATAGTGATAAGAAGTTAATTTAATATTTATTTATTTGAGTTTTATTTATTTTATCTGAGTTTTACAAAAAGTAAAATACACAGAGTATGGTATGGACACATACCTACAACATTAAGTAAATATTATCAAAAACAAGCGCAAAGTACATTGAAATTAAAAAAAATACTTCCTCTTATTAGAGAAAGTAAACTATAAACTTTATATGGTAATTTATCCGTCGTAGTATGCCATACCGCCGTTTATTTTTTATATGGAAATTCTCAACCACAGAAATGATTTCGAAAACAAATTAACCTTCATACGTTCAAATTTCCACGTCGTCGTGGCTCAAATCTTCGACCAAGTTTGGCACTCAGGATTATTGTGGACAACTGAAGAGATATCTACCATCATCAATCAACTAAGTCATTAAAATTGTGGCACAAATATTGGAGAAATTATTGCTTAATTATTTCTGAATTAGACGAATTTATCCTATTTATTGAAATATTAAATATCATCCCTTCACATTAGTTGGTGGTGGGGGGGACATTAATATTGCACCATTCTTAACTTATTTAATCCAGATGTATTGCATGCAATAATTGAATTGGACATGATGATTAAATTCCCTTTAACCATGGTTACTAGCTGAAGTGGAAGGGGGGAGGGCAAAAAAAATTAATGAATTTCTGTGCGTTTACTATACCAAGTTTAAAGAAAATCGTTATAGGTATTTTCGACAAAATTCCAATTAACTCAGAATAAAATATCAATGCTTTTAATATATCTTAACATTATATAGATAGAGCTGTAGTGGAAGGACGAAATCGAAAAATATATAGTTTAAAGTTTAGAATATTTTATAGTATCCAAGATTGTATTTTTGTTAATATTTTATAATTATCTTAGTGCTGTGAATTTACCTTCAAAAATAGTGTACTGTAGAGCCAGGTATATTAAATCTAGGTCATTGCTATTAGGAAAACAAAGGCACAAAATTTAATACAATGCGACTTGGCCAACTGCTTTGTTAGAGAGCATTCCTTCGAACAGTCTGTGCTCTACCTTCAGACAATACAGTCGTAATTCTGCTTCCAAAGCCAGAACACTTCAGGAATCGCTCTCTAAATATCTGTGCCAGTTTCACAATAAATTAAATAAGTTTATCAGATGTATCTCTTAGTTGGCTGATCGGCCAGGGGGTATCATAAGAAAAACACTACAACATTTTTTAAGTGTTTTTATTAATATCCCGACGTTTCGACAAACATTGTTTGTCTTCTTCAGGGGCTATCTTTGGAAAATTTGTATGCTCTATTAATTACTACATGTTCAATTATGACTGTGGTCTAATTAGACCTTCAAAAAGAGTGTACTGTAGAGCCAGGTATATTAAATCTAGGTCATTGCTATTAGGAAAACAAAGGCACAAAAATCCGTTAATATAATATAATGCGACTTGGCCAACTGTTTTTGTTAGAGAGCATTCCTTAAGTCAGTCTGCACTTAGCCTTCAAACAACTAAGTATTCTGCTTTCAAAAGCCAGAACACTTCAGGAATCGCTCTCTTAGTATCAGTGCCAGTTTCACAATAAATTAAATAAGTTTATAATATCAAATAAGTTGTAGTTATTATTTTAACAGAATATAATTATTTATAAAACAGTGGTGACTTCTTAATTATTCTTAATACTTCTATCTTTTCCTCAAACATACTTACAACACCGCTCGTGCTACACAACAAGCTACTACAAATACAACATATCAGCACACCAAAACATTACAAAGCCATGCATTTCTGCTGAATTAGTACTTTAGAGGAGAGTTTAGTTTCACCATTCCCCCCCAGAACCTCCCAAAAAAATGAATTTTTCTAATAAAATGAATTTTCATTTAATATTTTTTTAAATGAACCAGAAAAATGTTTCAAATAAACATATTAAGTCGTTTTTGTGTGTAGATAGTATACGAAACTTCAAAAAAAAAAAATTTGTTGATGCAAATTTTCGAGAAATTCTCAAAAACAAAAACAAAAAAATCTGGTGTGAAACACTCACACAACTTTCTCTTACTCCGGTTCTCAAAATTATAATTGATAAATTTTATAGATTGTGTACTAAATTTAAGTGAATTCGCCGAAAACTGAAAAACTGTTCAGTAAAAGCGCATTTTCCGGTTTACCTAATTTATCTTGAAACTCGGAATTTCAGCCATCTATTTTTATTTATAACTAAGTAGTTTGGATGATAGAATGTAATAATCAGGATACCACTTTGATGAAAATCGAACATCTAACCCCACCCCTCCCCTAAAGTGCTCTTAAAAGAAATTTTCCGAGAAATGTTTAGATAAAGTTGTAGATCTTTGCATGTTTAGTTTATATACGAAGTTTCAAAAAAATCGTCAAAGCCATTTTTGAGAAAATTGCGAAAAAGTGAATAATCATTTAGTAAAGTGGTAAAGTAAACGCACTTCCGGTTATCCGATTTTTTTCAAACTCAGAATTTCAACAACATATTTAATTCTAATTAACACTATTTAGATGTCAGAATTGTCTAATAAACTGAAATAGCTTTAGATGGAAACCTAACCCCACCCCTCCCACAAAAGTGACCTTCAATGCATTTTCCGGAGAAATGTTTCTAATAAAAGTAGTAGCTCTTTGTATGTGTGGTTGATGTTTAAAGTTAAAAGAAAATCGTCGGAGCCATTTTTGACAAAATCGCAAAAAAGTAAAAAATCCAACTAGTAAAGTGGTACTTCCGGTCGAGGAATTTTTACTGATAACGTACAGTCAGATCCCATGGTGACTTCTAAACGGAATATCAAATTTCAACTTTCTACGATTTTTTGTTTTTGAGCTATGCTGTTCACATACATACATACACACACACACACACACACGGACACACGGACACACACACACACACACAGACCATTTGCTAAAAACCACTTTTTGGGTCTCAGGGGACCTCAAAACGGATATTTCCGGTGAAAACTCGATATCGAAAATTTGACACGATTACAATACTTCCTCTTACTAGGAGTAAGAGAAAGTAAAAAATTGTTGTTGCAACTTTTTCGAGAAATTCCCAAAAAATTAAAAAAAAAAAATATCTGGTGTGAAACACGCACACAACTTTCTCTTACTCCAATTCTCAAAATTATAATTGATAAATTTTATGGATTGTGTACTAAATTTAATGAAATTCGACGATAACTGAAAAAACTGTCCAGTAAAAGTGCACTTCCGGTTAACTAATTTCCTTGAAACTCGGAATTTTGGCCATCCATTTATTTCTAATTAATTTTGTTTGGATGATAGAATTGTATAATCAACTAGGGGTAGCATTTTAGAGAAAAACATAACCCCACCTCTCCCCTAAAAGTGCCATTTAATGAATTTTCATAGAGAAATGTTTTAAATCAGTGTTGTAGATCATTGTAGGTTTAGTTTATATACGAAGTTTCAAGAAAATCGTCGAAGCCGTTTTTGAGAAAATCGCGAAAAATTGGAAAAATTATTTAGTAAAGTGGCACTTCCGGTCATCCGATTTTTTTGAAACTTGGAATTTCTACAACATATTTAATTCTAATTTACATTATTTAGATGATAGAATTGTGTAATAAACAGAAATAGCACTTTAGATGTAAACCTGACCCCTCCCTTCCCCCATAACTGCCCATAAATGAATTTTCCCAGAGAAATGTTTCAAATAAAAGTTGTATCTTTTTGCATGTATAGTTGATACACCAGGTTTGAAGAAAATCGTCGGAGCCATTTTTGAGAAAAACGCAAAAAAGTAAAAAAAAAACAACAAGTAAAGTGGTGCTTCCGGTTGAGTAATTTTGACAGATGACGTACTGTCAGATGCCATTGTGATACCTAAACGAAATATCAAGTTTCAACTTTCTACGGTTTTTCGTTTTTGAGCTATGCTGTTCACATACATGCATACACACACATAGACCCTTCGCTAAAAACTACTTTTTTGGATATTTCCGGTGAAAACTCGATATCGAAAATTTGACATGATTACAATACTTTCTCTTACTAGGAGTAAGAGAAAGTAAAAATCCGTAAAGTAGCAACTTTCGGTTGATGACTTTTGATCACTAAGCTTTCTTGTCAGAAACGGTGATAGTACGTAACAACTAAATGGAATATCAAGTTTTTAGCTTTCTTCAATTTTTTTTCGTTTTTGAAAATATTTTGTTTGCATGCAAAATAATTTAATACGTATTATAGATGATTAGTAAGTATGAATTGAAAAAAAAAATACAATACTTCCTCTTACTAGGAGTAAGAAAAAGTAAAAATAATAAACCTGATTTATTGTACGTAAATTTAATATTAAACATCTTTTTTTTTTTTAAGGGGATATGCAACGTGACCTGAAAGATCTATTGTGACCCCAGAGCCTTTTCAGTGCTCTGCCTGCCTCCGAGCAATGTTCTCTAGCTATAGACAACACTGCCCATCACAGGATAGTGATCTGTAGAGGCTCCTAGGTAGATAAAAATGTAAGGGCAGCTTCTGGATTCGATCCCGGGACCTACGCGTTGCCAGACCAGCACGCTAACCACTGAGCTAATCCCTTCACCTTTAACAAACATCGTTAGGCGGTATGAAAGTAAATTTCATCCAGCAACTGTTGCGACTAGAGCGTGAATAATGTTTATATTTTTTTTTTTTTTTTTTATTCCGGTTGGACAATGTAAAAATACATTTTCCGATGCCTAAAATTTCATTCCTTCTATCCTGTCCCTCCATATTTCTTTGTTTTTCCACTTGTCCTCTTCTACATTCCTATGCCGCATAATATTATGAATTTGTTCCCTCCAACTAACGGCTGGTCTTCCCTTTTTCCTTCTTCCAGGCGGTATCCAATCCATAATTTTCTTTGGTAATCTCTCTTCTTTCATTCTTTTTGTATGGCCATACCATATTAATTGCCTCATTTCTATAAATGAGTTGTACCCTTTCATTTTTCTTCTCACCTCTTCATTTCGGATTTTTTCTTTCCTTGATATTCTGGCAGAGTGCTGCCAAAAGTCTTAATAAATATTTAATTAGGTTCCAAAGCTCACTTAGGGATAGATCCATTAAAAGTCAGATAACCCATCAAGTGTTATCTAGTGACTTTTTTTTAGCTTACAAACTTAACATAATGAGTTCTCAGAAACCTTTTTCTACTCGTATTAAAAATGTTTGGAACTACCGATATTTATTTAGTATGTTCAAAGAAAGAAAACCTTTGTGATCGAAAATCTGTTTTTTTTATTTTCTTCCTCACTGTTTTTCAAAGTATTTATTTTTTCAATCGAAATCTCAAATTGGAAATACTGATATGATTCGCTGAAATGCACTACTACTTTATAGTGTATGAAATAGTAAAGCTAATCTTTTTTAAAAGCTTGGGTAACATCGCAGAATAATTGCTTTGAAAATACATATGTTGGACATCAAAAGTTGGAAAAAAAAAAAAATTAATAAGTAAATAAGTAAAAATACCTAATATTAAAATCCTCTCATTTTATGTTCAATTATTATTACTTTTCAATAGTGTAGTGGAAGAACAAAATCGAAAAATAATAGTTTAAAGTTTCTGAATATTTTATAGTATCCAAAATTGTATTTTTGTTAATATTTTATAATTATTTTAGTGCTGTGAATTTACCTTCAAAAAGGTATGTATTTTAGAACCAGGTATATTAAATCTGGTCATTACTAAATAGAAAAACAAAGGCACAAAATCCCGTTAGGGCAAACCTTTGTAAGAAAATTCCCCCGCGAGAGAGAGAGCAATTCCAAAGAAGAGAGCCATCAGCTTTAAAAGAGTAAAGAGTAGAGAGTCTCACATCAACCTTCAAACAGGACACTTCAGGAATTGCTCTCTAAATATCTGTGCCAGTTTTGCATTAATCTTGATAAATACTTAATTTCTTAAACATAATAGTGTGATATTGTAAAATACTTAAATTTACTACAGACTCGTTCTAGCTACCAAAGTGAAAACATCAGAGCCAATATCAAGTTTATTCCATTTAAATTATAAGCATATTGTTGTTAACTTAAATTCTATTAGAGAATATATCTTTTGAAAAACAGTGCGACTTCATTATTATTGCAAACACTTCATTCTTTTAAAATTACAAACTTATAAGCCCTTTTCACTAAAACGCTCGTGCTACACACTACCACTACTACAAACTCAACTTCACACCATTACATTACAATAGCCAACAAAATAAACTCTCTTTTACTTTGATCTTCCAATAAATTACCTACAGAAGGTAGGAAAATAAAGATAATAATTTTAAATTTTTAAACTCATCTCTTTGTTTCTTATACAATATATTGCCATCCCTTGGGATTATTATTTTTAACTTTATTAAAAAAATAATAATATTAATAAATAATTTTAATTTATAAAATCAATTTTTCCTCTAATATTGTTTTAAAAAACAAATAAGAAAGGTTTTTTTTTTTAAAATAAAAAATAAAATGTTTATCCTTAAAAGCCCCGAGTGAGGAAAAGTGTATTTTTTAAATAAATGTTCTTGAAGAATATCACAGTAGTTTACCAAAGTACAGACAGACACAAGACTGTGTATCTTACATCTTTAATATCTGTGCCCAAGCTGAACTGTAATAAAAGTAGACTTCGCCCATTGTGTACTTACTGTATTATGCAGATCCTTATAATGGAAAACAAATTCCTGTTTTTTTTTTTTTTTTTATAACAATCATAATATAAGTTCATTTTTTTAATAATATCAAACTTACCAAGATTTTTTTTGCTGTAACTAGCTTTATTAATTTTTTTTTTTTTTTTTTGGCGTGCGGGTGTTGGCGCCAATTCTTCGTCCAAACTTCGCCATTCTTCTCTATCTTGCACACTCCAAGCAGTCTTCGTACATCCTTATTGACACCATCCAACCAAACGCAATTTCTGCCTTCCATTTCTACGTGTTGCATAAACACGTTCAACTTGCACGCTATAAGGAACTTGGCTAGGATCCATTCCTGGCAATATAACCAGCCCAACGCAGTCCACCTAATTTGGCGTGCCCCACTATGTCTGCCTCTTTTTTTTTTAGATGGCCTTCAATTCGTCTTTCCCTTTTTTTGTCTCCATGTCTGACTATCTAATTTGGCTCTGTAAATATTTTCCGAAGGATTTTTCTTTTGAAAGATCACACAGGGTGATCTCAACCGCCTTTTTTAATATGTCCAATATTCCTGAGGCCGCCGAGCTTACAAGTGTTTTGTAGGTCATCGACTTCGTAGACTTAGAAAAACTTCGACTTTTAAGATACCTATGTAGTCCATAATAGCATTTGTTGGCAAGGAAGATTCTACGCTTTATTTCCTCCTGCACATGGTTTTCGGCATTCATCTGAGTAGTGCCGAGGTATATAAAATCTCTCACCCACTCAAAACGATATTCCCCAACAGTTATCATCTCTCTCTGCCGCCCACCGAAAGATTCAGTACACAAGTATCTTGTCCTCTGATGAATCACTTCAAGCCCAATTTCTCTTCACTTCAAAAGCCTCAGTCATTTCCTCGAAGGACCTCCCCAGGGCAATATCGTCTGCATATGCTAGCAATTGAACAGTCCTATTAAAAATATTATTACTAGTCTGGATATCAGCCTTTCTTATAGCCTTTTCCAATGGGAGATTGAACGTTAAATAGCCTATTCCATCACCTTGTCGGAGCACCCTTGTACGTCTTAAAGAAATCACTCAAGTTAGATTGCATCCTCACATCAGTCATAGTCATTTTTACCAGCCAAACTAGTTTTGGTGGAATTGCTAGATCTTGATATAGCGCTTCCCAATTCAGTCTTTCTTAGGCTGCCTTGTAATCAATGAATAAGATATGTAGCTTTATCTTAAATTTTCTAGCCTTTTCCAGGATAACCTGAGTATAGAGATTTGATCACTTATTGATATACGTATTCTTATAAAAGCCAGTTTGGTATTGTCCTACAACTCTCTCAGTGAATGGAAGCAGTCTTCTGCAGACTAAGCCTGATAGGATTTTGTAGATACTGGGAAGTAGTCGATATCCCTCGATAATTTTTACAATTCAGGATGTCCCCATTTTTATGAATGGGACATAAATAATCGTTTTGTTCCAGTTCTTAGGCCATAGCCTCACTTTGCCAGGCCTGCAGAATAATGCTGCGACCTTTCACAGCTGAGGACCTCCATGCTTGAAGAGTTCAGATGAAATATACATTATTATTTTGTAGCCTTTCAATCGCCTCCACTATTTCATCCTCATCAGGTGGTTCAATCTAATCTCATCCGCATTCACCAGCCGCATAGCTTCATTCTCTTTGGTCTCTACTTCTCCGAGGTCCACATTCAGTTGTATGTCAACATGTTCTCTCTAGCTTTCCAAAATTTGCCCCTTTTCACATATACCATCCTTATCTTTGCAGGTAGATATCTTGGTTCTAAAGCCATGTCTAATGCCATGTCATGGTTACTTCTCAATTCCTCAATATTGTCCAATTCTCTTCTCTCCCAAAGTTTCTTCCTTCTTCTATGCATCTTCTTCTCTCTTCGTCTCCTAACTCTATACTCTTCCACGAATGGTTATTAATCATTGGATAGGTTTTTTATTAAACAAAAAAATGTTTAGAATTTATGGATTAATGAATGTCTTTATACACTTTACAAAAATCTTAGGAAACTAATTAGGGGGGCACAATCATAATCCTTTCAATAAGAGGTCTTCAAGAGGACATATTTATTATTTTTGAAATTTTATATTTATTTACTTTTGCCCGTATTTTCTAACTGTATACAATAGGAGTATATATATTATTTTCTCTTATACTATATTTTTTCTCTTTAAAACATAAATATTTATTTTTATAATAAATTCTCATATTAAAATTTTTAATTTTATATTTTAGACGGGAAATAACATTTATTATTATTTTTTTTTTTTAGCGCATCAGCGCATTACTTGGGGGCTTTTGGAACTGTATGATTAACTCATATATGTATACTATATACCATGTACACAACACATACCCTCATACGCATTCATACTAACCATGTTCCTGATTTTATTTGAAATAATTTGTAATGTTTTAACATAAACTTTTTACTTTCTCTTACTCCTCCTAGTAAGAGGAAGTATTGAAATCGTGTCAAATTTCGATATCGATTTTTCACCGGAAAATCCGTTTTGAGGTCCCTGAGTCCCAAAAAGTGAGTTTTTAGCAAATGGTGTGTGGTGTGTGGTGTGTGTGTGTGTGTGTGTATTGACAGCATAGCTCAAAAATGAAAAACCGTAGAAAGTTGTAACTTTATATTCCGTTTAGGTATCACCATGGGATCTGACAGTAGGTCATCTGTCAAAATTCCTTAACCGGTAGTACCACTTTACTAGCTGTTTTTTTTTTTTTTTTACATTTTTTCGTTTTTCTCAAAAATGGCTCCGACAATTTTCTTTAAACTTGGTATATCAACTACACATACAAAGAGCTACAACTTTTATTTAAAACGTTTCTCTGAGAAAATCCATTTAAAGGCAGTTATGAGGGAGGTGTTGGGGTTAGGTTTTCAACTAAAGTGCTATTTCGGTTTATTAAACAATTCTATCATCTAAATAATGTTAATTAGAATTGAATATGTTCTTGAAATTCCGAGTTTCAAAAAAATCGGATAAGCGGAAGTGCGTTTACTTTACCACTTTACTAAATGATTTTTTTTTTTTCACTTTTTCGCGATTTTCTCAAAAATGACTCCGTCAATTTTCTTGAAACTTCGTATATAAACTAAACATAGAAAGATCTACAACTTTTATTTAAAACATTTCTGTGGGAAAATTCATTTAAGGGCACTTTTAGGGGAAAGGTGGGGTTATGTTTTTCTCTAAAGTGCTATCGTAGTTGATTATTGTACAATTCTATCATCCAATGAAAATTAATTAGAAATAAATAGATGGCCAAAATTCCGAGTTTCAAGGAAATTACTAAATCGGAAGTGCGCTTTTATTGAACAGTTTTTTTCTACTTTTCGACGAATTTCATTCAATTTTGTATACAAACTATAAAATTTGTCAATTATAATTTTGAGAACTAGAGTAAGAGAAAGTTGTGTGAGTGTATCACACTAGATTTTTTTCTCTTTTTTTTTTTTGGTGATGCTTCGAAATCTGCCGATGTTTTCATTTATATATTTGAAATTTCCAAATATAATACGAGTTTATAAACAAGAAATTATGGACAAGGAATGTGGCCTTCAAGTTATGGTTTTTCCGAATATTTTCTTCATGAAAGCAAAAAAAAAAAAAAAATTTCTTCTCAACATGTAATTTATAGGGTGGCAAAGCATCCAATATAGATGAATGGGGTTAGGAGGTGAAGTATATTATGGTTCTGGGTTCGATTTTTTTCCATGATTTTATTTGATGTGTGATTGTGAGTAATATATAGTAAATGATGTTTGCTATCTGTCACTTTACTTTACTTGGTTTGCTTTATGGGTCAACGATAGTAGCATATCTCTATGGAGGGTTAAATTCAATCTATATACCAGTTATCATCTCAGTTTCATTTTTGTAAGTGCTTTGAGTTAGTTTCTTTAATAGGTTACCTTTTGTGACTCTACAGTACGATTCCATTCTGCCACCTTTATTATATTTGCCAATTTATTGTGCGCCTTTACCCATTTCTAGATAAGTTGCTGCACCTTAATTCAGCTTGATAACACATGCTTAGCATGTCGTTTGGATAAATTTATAATTTACAGATAGTTTTTGTATGTTTTACTTTACATGTTCTGGATGTAATATATGAAAAAAAAAAGAAGATTTTTCATAATCATTTTTTTTAAAAGAATTGTTAAAGTTCTACATTTCTCGTTGCTTATCCTAGGATATCAAATTAATGAAACTTAATATACTGATTATAACCTTGAACTTAGAAGAAGAAGAAGAAGAAAGTCTTTATTTCCAAATAATTTCAAAATAACACAATACACTCTTTTGTGAAAATATAAATACAAAAATAATGATAATAATGAACTAAAATAATTTGTAAATAGCTAATACAATAAAGACAACAACATGGTCAATGACCGTCCGAGGAGTCTGTTTTGTATGAAATTATCAAATTTACAAATTAAAGTTTTTTTGATTTGTTATATAATTAGTAAGATATTGAACATTTTTGTTCTCAATCAAAATTATTGTTCTGACATTACCATTTAAAAAGAGTTTTATTTAAAATTATTTCACTTGTTTTTTACCACTGACTTTACTGTTTCTATTAATTATATTTACAAATAACGATTAATTGTATTTATATATATATACATTTTTCCTCTCTCTCTTTTTCCTTTTAAACAAAAAATAAAAATAAATAACATAAATAAATTTTTCTTTATTTACTGAGAAAGGATTCAGGTAGTTAATACTTCAACTAGATAGCGATACTCGACGGGCGTACGCCGCTTTACAATATCCTTCCAACGCAACCCAATCTTTACCGTTCAAGTATTCTATTAACCTTTTTTTACAGACCGACGAGGATCCAAACCATACCCGGCGAATTTCGCCCAATGCTGGGCAGACCGCCAGAAAATGGTACAGATCCTCATTACCTTGAACTTAGTTCTGCCTATCAGAGACATTTTCCGTGGTAGCCTGCTTCATTTTGTGGTCATCGACCGGTTTCGGGCGTTCGCCCATCTTCAGGATGCGTTCTTCAGACAGTGTGCCAACACAGACTCGTACAGAGACTTAGTTTCACACTAACTGAGGTGTTTTTTAAATACTAAACTCTTAAACTAGGTAAAGGGATGTGGCCAGATGGGTGGGAAAACACGTGTTTGGGTTGTTAAAGGGCAAATTCTTTTCTTACAGTGGACGCGGAGGTCTAATCTTTAAACTCTGTTGTTGGAGGGAGACTTACTTCACAATTAACTACCAAAATATTAAGAATATACAAAAATAAAAATTAAAAAATAAGATACACAAAATAAATCTAAATAAAATTAAACAACGATTAAACTAACATTTTAAAATTCATTCATTCGTTTAAAACTGAACGATTTTTTATATAATTAAGTTAAGTTTTCCAGTTCCAAAGAATTAAGAAATTCCAGTCATTCTTTCACATCCTCGCAAGAATGTATACCTAATTATGTTTTCTTATATAATTAAGTTTTTTATTATGCATCCCACAAACCATGTCACATCATCACTCACATACATCATCCAAATACGCAATTTTTTTTTTTTTTTTTTAAATATATATATCTAAACTAGTAAAGTTATATGTACATAGTAGATTTAAAACTAAACCTAACCTTAAAATCTATTTAAGAACTATTTGTTGCGTGTGTAATTGTGTTTCTGTTGCTATTGTGGGAAGAGTGTTCGGAATAATGGTTCACTAGCAAATTTTGTCTGTTCATTTATTAAGTTTTGTGTTTTTCGTTTATATATTTCGAGTTGTTCTACTATGTCAAGTCGTCGTCCTTTGTGGCCTGAGTGTATTAGTTTCATCGTGGTCGTTATGTCATCGGGTTTGTGTTTGTTAGTTTTTAGGTGATCGGCGTACTTTGAGTCAACTTTGTCGTATTTGTATGATCTGATGTGTTCGGTAAATCGTTCCTTGATTTTTCTGCCGGTCTGCCCCACGTAAATGTTGTCACAGTCCGGGCACTTCAACTCGTAGACCCCACTGTTGTCATACACGTCAGTGAACTCGGTACGAGTGCGGAGTTTTTTGCCTAATTTGTTGTTTGTCCGGAAGGATGTCTTAATGCCCAGTTTTTTGAAAAACCACCACAACAAATTACTTCTGCCTACTTTTAATTGAGATCATTAAGCTTGACTGAAATATGTATTAAAAGTAAAACTTTGCTTGGAACATAAAGCTGAAAGTGACAGCAAAAACAACTTTTATCTTTACGAATATTTCTCACAAAACAAAAAGAAACTTTCTCAGCCAAAATACAAAATATTAATTATATTTAGTTGTTCTATGATGGTTAATTTGCCGTATTATATCATTCTTACTTTCTCTTTTAGTAGAATTCTGTGAGAAAAAAAGCATTTGCTTTCATTTCACTTAATTCCCTTCCCCATTGAAAAAAACAAGGGTGATAAGGCCATCATGTGGTTGAAATTGGAAATACGAAGAATTCCTAAATATGAAGGTATTGGTCGTCTATATGGGCCATTTAATTGATTTTTTTTTTTTTTTTGTTATCAATATCCCAATCTTTCTCAAGAACAATGCGGTTTGGTTCCGCAGAGCTGGAAAGCATCAAAGATATTTTCTGTGATACCTGCTTCTGTTTGTAGTCATCGACCGGTTTCGCGTGATCGCCCATCATCAAGAATGCTTTTGCCAAAACAGTGTGATAACATAGACTTACACAGAGCAAAATTTAGTTGATGCACTGCGTTTAAATAGTGTTTTTGTTAGGACCTAATTAGGTTAAAAGGGGTGTTGATACCTGGGTGGGACAACCATGTTTTTCGCTTTTTAAAAGGCAAATTGTTCCTTTTAAAAATGGAAACATCCAACAAGTAGAGATGTATAACTTAAATTAAATTTTTGAAGGAGATTTACTTTGACAATTAATTACCCATACTATCTTTCTATTTTATTTATTTACTAGCTAACCTGACCACGCTTCGCTGTGGCTCGATCTGATTTTTAGGCTTAACCATGCGTGAACTTGATAATTTGTTTCGATGCTTTGGAATACCCTGTCTACTAATTCTACTTTTGAATGTACAATGTTGCAGAAATTAGATGGGAAGGTGATTTTTCCAGTTTCCGGATTTCTAGGAGCAGTGCCGTTACCGAGTTCGAGTAATTGTCTTGAAAATATGGCAGCTGTTAGATTGTTTTGAAGTTGAACACTCATATTCGTTGTTAAATGAATTTTTTTTTACTATGCTCCAAAGTGTTGAATATTT
Source organism: Triatoma infestans (assembly GCA_011037195.1). Lineage (NCBI taxonomy): Eukaryota > Metazoa > Arthropoda > Insecta > Hemiptera > Reduviidae > Triatoma > Triatoma infestans. The sequence goes on from JAAEAF010007116.1 coordinate 18,033, forward strand.
CAAGCAGGCATTATCAGCTGGTATTGAGGGAGGTATCACTGAAAGCGTTTGCCTGAAGTCACCGGCTAGTAACATCAATGCTCCGCCAAATAGAACCTGATTATTTCGCAAGTCTTTCCAAATAGAACCTGTAGCATTCGCAATGTGTGGTCTAATGCTTCCAATGACTTCTTGTGAGCCATTGTACACTCATCCCATACAATGATTTTGCACGCCCGAAGAACCTTTCCCATTCCTGATGTTTTAGAAATGTTACATGTTGGGTTTTCTGTGACGTGCATGTTTAAGTCATGACAGTTTAAGAGCTGAATGCGCTGTTCTACCTCCTTCCATCAACGTAGCAGCAACACCTGAAGATGCAAGTGCTAACGCAATATGGCCGTCTGAACGGATTTTAGGTCGGAATCTCCCGTTTCCGTGGGAACTTCGGAATAGAGGTACTTATAAGTAGTTGAGAAAAAGGTTCTGAGAGTGAGCTACCATCGCAACGCGTCTGAGTCTGACTATTTCTGCCAACCTCGCGAAAAGCTCGGAGAAGTTCCCGTTTCCGTGGGAATTTCGGAGTAAAAAGTATATATAAACACTCTTATATAGAAATGCAACGTTGTGTAAAAATTTCAAGTCAATCCATCGACTACTTTTCGAGTTTTGCGGCCAGAAACATACGGAAATATACTTTTCACTCTCTGAAATTTTATATATATAGATTTATAGCAAAGCGAAAAAAAACACTGTGTCAGTTTTGACAAAAACTTTCTGATGATGGGCGAACGCCCGAAACCGATCGATGACCACAAAAAGAAGCAGGCTATCACGGAAAATATCTCGGACAATATTAACTATTTGATCTCGTGGTGTTATTTAAACAGAAAAGCAAATTTAACCTTCTTTTGTTATAAGTTGAGTTACTTTTTATTTAAATTGTTCTATGGATTGTTCAATCAGCAATTTCTGCTTGGAATTGTCACTTTATAATTTTTCTTTAAATTTGCTATTCAGTGTTTTACTTATACAGATGATTGTGTCGTTTTTCCCAAATATCTGAACAGACTGATTCGTACACTGTGTTGTTTGGCAACTCAATATAGTTAAGCAGCTCGACTCGACGAATTCTAATAATTCTCAATAAAGTGTTTTTCTCTACACGATAAAGGGAACGGAGCATAAGCAAAATTGAACTAAGAAGAATGAAGTTTATTAAGGAAGGTCACCTAATAACATACACACACAGAAGGTTATATCAAGAGGTAAGTTATACAATCGGAGAAAAAAAAAAAAATATAACAGATAACAGTGCCACCTTTACATTAATTCATTTCATATACCATTTCAACACCCTCTCTATTTGAAATGACAGTCCTTGTCGCTGAGCATAAAACAACAATTTTTCTCGATTCACTGGTTTTGTAAAAGAGTCCGTCAATCACAGCATACGTAGGAGTGCATTCAAGAGAGATTTGCACAACCTTGATATTGTCCCTTAGAAAGTGATGGTGGACATTTATATATTTTGTGCGAGCTTGATATCCAAACTTTGAGAGCTAACTTTCGAACATCTTGGTTATCCATTACACGTGGACAAAGTGAAAAGTTATCAGAACTTTCTAACACCTCTTCTACCCTTATAAGATCACAAGGGTTCCTAATAATAATAATAATAATATTTTTTTTTTTTTCGGAAGGGGGAAAAATGCATTATGCACATCTGGGGATAGTGTTCCCAGATATGTGGGACTCTCACCCACTAAAAAACCCAATCTCCTTCTTACAGGCATGATACCCACCCTGGAACATCGCATTGCATCAGGGTGGTGCCCCGTATTAAGCCCTTTCAGGCTCCTTCTACCTCAACTTTAAACCAACAGTTGTAAGTGTTGGTCTAGCGCCTGTTTCTTTTGCCGCAGTACCATCTCAACGAAAGATGCTACTTTGACCCAATAATCATTGCAGGACAGCATGCTCTCCACGATGGACTCGAGTGTCAAACGGCCTAATTCCTGCTCCAGACCGTTTCTCTCAGCCACCCATCTTTCGCACTCGAAGAAAGTGTGGTGGGCATCATCGATAGGTGAATCCCCAAAGAGACATGACGGATCACCCACCTTCCCCATTCTATATAGGTACGAGGTAAAATACCCGTGTCCCGTAAGGAACTGGGTAAGGTAGTAATTTACCTCGCCATGTCTTCTTTCCGCCCACACAGCTGGGCTTACAATCAGTTTAGCTGTCCACCTTCCTCGGCTGTCCGCGCGCCACCGTTCCTGCCAGGACCGAATGGTGTGATCTCTGGCTGTCGCTCTCGCCTCATTGCCACCGTGTACTCTCCTCAGGTCATGTGCCATCTTCCGTTCCTGAGCCATCAGGTCGATGGGAGTCACTCCAGCCACTACCAGAGCTGCCGGCTCCGAGACCGTTCGATAAGAACAGGCGATTCTGAGAGCACCTCTTCTTTTTACCGATGCTATCTGCTTCCGGTATTTTTCTCTCTTTAGCGCGTCAGCCCAAACTTCGCACCCATACAGTAGTATGGCATTTGTGACTGACATCAGAAGTCGCCGTTTGCTAGCCGTCGGGCCCCCAAAATTTGCCATCAGTCTGCTCAGCGCCGATGTCACTTTGGCGGCTTTCTCTGAGGAGTGCCTTATCTGTTCCCAGAACGAGAGTTTAGTGTCCAAGCCTATGCCAAGATACTTGACAGCGCTCTTCGTTACTACTAACTCTCGTTATCTCTATACTCGTGGGAATGTGCCTTCTGGTAAGCAGAACTATTTCCGTTTTCTCCATCGCCAAGTTCAGGCCATGCTCCTCTAACCAAGTGCTCGCCCGTCTCATTACTTGGCTCAACCTTATCTAGGCGTCTTCGGTATCCCGTGCGACAACCACAGCAGCAACATCATCCGCGTACCCCACCAGGAATGCACTATCCGGCATTTCCAGTCGCAGAATGCCATCGTAAAATATATTCCACAGATCGGGGCCCAGGATAGATCCTTGAGCCACCCCTCCTGTGATCTCTTTACACCGGGTTCCGTTCGTAGATTCATACCTCAGCTGCCTGTCCCACAGATAGCTCTCTACCATGCGGAGAAGGTACTTCGGTATTCGAAAATCTATAGCCAGAGCTGCCAGCATATCGGTCCACCTCGCCGAGTTAAATGCATTGCGAACATCCAGTGTCGCAAGTAGCACAACTCTTCTAGAGTAGTGGTTACCCTGCTGTGCCGTGTGGACAGTTCTCACCACTTCTTCTACAGCCCCGATTGTAGACCGACCTCGCCTAAAGCCATACTGTCTGTCGGACAGATCGCCCGACTGTTCAATGGCAACAGTCAGTCGTAACTTAATAAGTCGTTCCAAGAGTTTCCCCGCCGTATCCAACATGCACAAAATAATAATAATAATAATAATAATAATAGCCTTTATTGTTCCCAGAAAAAAATACAAATAATATATACAAAACAGTGCAAAGAAAAGTTTAATTGAAAATTAATAAAATAAAATGTTACTTCTTCTTGTAATTCTTTCCTTGTAATAATTTTTTCCTATACAAATTAAAAATCTGGTAACTAGGCCCATCTGAGGGCAAAGGCCTCTCCTAGATTTTGCCATCCTTTCTTGATTTGAGCACTTCGTTGCCACAATGTTTCACAGAGTCCCGTTACAGCATCCTTCCATCTCAAGAGCGGTCTACCTTTTCTCCGAGTGCATCCAAAGGAATCCATTCAGTTACTCTCTTTGCCCATCTATCTTCCTTCATCCTTGCCGCATGCCCAGCCCATTTCCACTTTATCTTCAACGCCGCTTCCACCACATCAGACACTCGAGTTTTTTCCCTTATAAGTTCATTTTTAATTCTATCTTTTCTTGTAATATTAAGCATACTTCTTTCCATTGAGCGCTGAGTCACCTTAAGCCTGTTTTGAGTTTTCTTCGACGTGGCCCACACCTGTGCACCATATAACAAACATGGAAGAATACAGGAATCAAAAACTCGGGACTTCAATTCTGTTCTCATGGCACTTTTAAAAACAAATTTGAGAGCCCAGTATTTCTTCCAAGCTATACTAATACGACGGTTTACTTCTTGTATGGTGCCATTGTGAAATGAAAGGAGCTACCCAAGATACACAGTGCTTTCGACCCACCTGAGTCTCTTGCCTGAAATGATACCAGTGTTATTACTATTTGTCATTAGCACAGTTTTTCTTCATTGATCCTAAGACCAGCCTCTTTACCTTCCTCATTCAATGATGTTATCATCTCTGAAAGTTCCTGCTCCGATTCTGAAAAGAGAACAACAATATCTGCAAAACGTAGATTTGACAAAAATACCCCATTTATTTTCACTCCTATATTACCCCAATCCAAAGTACGAAAAACCTCTTCCAGCGCGCAGTTAAATAATATGGGCGATAAAGGATCGCCTTGTTTGACTCCTCTCCTAACAGCAAAATCTGGTCCAGTTTTGTCCATTACGATTCTCGCCTGACTTCCCTCATACCATTCTTTTATAAGTTCAACAATATTATTATCAATGCCCTGGTTAATCAAACTTCGAAAAAGAAACTCATGCTTTACCAGGTCAAAAGCTTTTTTGTAGTCAATGAAGGCCATGTAAATAATCTTCTCGCACTCTTTTGCTTTTTCGATGACTTGATTTATTGTATGAAGATGATCAAGCCACTTCTGAAACCGGCCTGTTCTGCTGGCTGCTGTCCTTCTAGACTTCCTTTAGATTCAATTAGTTTTCCGAAAATCTTCCCAATTGAAGCTGTTAAACTTATAGGTCTATAATTATTAATATCTGAGAGGTCGCCTTTTTTATACAACAAAATGATGTCAGACAGTTTCCATTGTTTTGGTATTTTCTCTTCCGCTATAATTTTATTAAAGAGTTTGGTCAGTATAGGTACCAGTGAATCGCTGGAGGACTTTATTAAATCACTTGAAATTTTATCTCTGCCAGTTGCTTTGCCACTTTTTAAACAGTTTATAATATAATTGACTTCAGATTCCAAAACTGATGGGATCTGGGACTTCGGTAGATCCTTTACTTTCTTCCTGTTATGTTCCAACTGGTCATCATACAAGGGTTCCTAACATCCCTAAAACAGCTCACATAATCTTGAAGAATTTTCAGTGATTGTTTTACTCGATTACATCTACAGACAGCTGGTGTCGAATTTTGATTTAAAAATGAGGGGTTTGAAAATTCTGGATCATTGTTTTCAGTGCTAAGCCTTTCAACTGCAATGGTGGTCGACTCTTGGACTGTGTCGCTTGAATTATCATTCGAATTTCTGTTGTTGCAACTACGAGTATCACTCCCTTTGTCTTGAATACTCAACTGGACAGGTTCAAAATAGATAAGGAAATCTTTTTTTATCCTCAGAATCATCCTTGATCAATAAGGAAGAGCCACTTTCCATTTTAGAACACGTAACATCTTTAGAGACGAAAACTAAATTTTTACAGGTTCTTGTCCTTGCATCCAATTCCTTACGCTTCTCTGCACGTAGCCTTACAGTCTAAATTCTAAGATGTTTTTCTGAGGGTTTTTTATCAGACCAAATCTCTTCTGGTGTCTTATCATTGCAATTGTTCGGAGAGCAATTAATAATTAAATATACAGCAGTGTTTGTTGCTTCTGCCCCAATATTGTTCAATAGGGCAGATTCGATTAATAAACAATGGGCTCTATCCATAACAGTCGTGTTCAATCGCTCAATCTTTCCATTTTGTTCACTGCAATAAGGAACCGACTTCTGATGCAGAATCGCTGCAGAACCAAACATTTGTAGAAATTGTTATTGCAATATTCCCCACCATTGTCAGATTTAAAAAATCTTAATTATTTCACCTGTCTGATTCTCTGAGTAAAAGTTTTGAACTTTTGAAAATAATCAAACATTTCATCTGGAAAAGATAAAGTGAAATGAAGTATTTTAAAAGTTAAATAATAAGTTTCTCCCTTTAGCCCCAACCAACCAACTTTTTGCTTGTTTTATTAACCACGGCCAAAAACTGTTATAACTATTGTTTATATTGACTTCATCTTTACCTTTAAAAAAAATATACAAAAGATTTATTACTAAAATCATCGAAAATAGTTAAAATATAGCGTAATCCCGCCAAAGTTTTTTCTTCAATTGGGCCAAACATATCAGTATGTATAGCTCGACAACTTAGAAAAAAGAGTTGCGCACGCGTCCGTCTCTTAACTGCTGGCCGAAACCTTAATTCCAAATTGTTACAACTGCGTCTGTTTATATGTTATTGGTTCACCAAACAGTATGATATCTATTAGCACCGCCCAAAATATTCTTTTACAAGTTGTCGAGCTATTGTGGTTGCTTCCGCAGAGCTGGAAAGCATTAGAGATATTTTCTGTGATAGCCTGCTTCTTTTTGTGGTCATCAACCGGTTTCTGGCGTTCTTCCATCATCAGGATGCTTTTTGTCAACCAGTATGATAATATAGACTTGCACAGAGCAAATTTGGTTGAAATTCAATATTGTTCAACTAAAGTGTGTCAATTAAATTTGCTCTGTGCAAATCTATGTTATCACACTGTTTGACAAAAAGCATCCTGATGATGGGCGAACGCCCGAAACCGGTCAATGACTTCAAAAAGAGCTAGCAGGCTATCACGGAAAATATCTCTGATTCTTGTCGAGCTGTACTAATTCGAGGAATTTTGTAGTCTTGGTGGTACTCTCTTCAAAGGGTAAGCCATAACTGTTCCCTTTAACATAACTCTCATAAATTAGGCGGTATCTTATTACAATAATACAATCCACGTACAAGTCTCTTTTTCAGTTTATTCAAACTACCAAAATAGAAGTGCGCAAGGCGTCTATGCCCAAAGTTGTTAACTGTTTGGTGATTCAGGTGAGTGATAAACGTTGAACCGTGCTGATTTTGTGATATGTCTAATTTGAACAAACTGCCTTCTAGTAAATCAGATGCAATTCTATTTGAATTAAATTCGCTTTCGCTCCATCAGAGTTAAAAGCATTATAATATATATTGTAACGCAGTCACTGGTGCCATCTAGGAGAGAAAGCAGGTACCTCAAGTTCTCCTAGTGGCCGCTAGGAAGCGCTGGCGGCGCGCTAGAAGAATCGAGAAAGTTCTAGACCCTTCTCCACCTGTATAAATAGTGGGACAACAGTCAGTCTAGAAGAGTTTTCTTGTTACAAAAGAAGTGTACGTTTGTGAAAAGTATATTAAAAGTGAACTTTTGTGGTTTAAACTGTGAATTAATTATTATTAAGTGTTGTATTTATAATTAATTGTGTAAAACAATAAATTGGTGTTTTTCTTATTGAAGTTTAGAATATTTTATCTAAACGAACCCACTTAAAACTAGTTGCAGTTAGATAGTTTAGAGGGAAAAACGTTACAATATTATATAATAAAAATTACTATAATATAAATGATTAAATAACTTATAATAAACAAAATTAGCACTTTATACGAAAACAAAACCCCACCGTTCCCCTAAAAATAGCCTTAAATGAATTTTGCCGGAAAAGTGTTTTAAATAAAAGTTGTAAACTCTTTATGTATGTAGTTAATATGTACATAAAGATTTATCTACATTATGTTTCTTCTTACCACTAATTTGTTTGGCAATGCAATTATAATAGTCGCAAGTATAGGTAGTCCTTTGCAAAATAACCATACCTATTACACTGATAACATCGTGGACTCTTCCTTTGGTACCTCTGTAATATTCTGCTCGCCTATTATCTTCTTGAAACCACTAAATACAGATAAACCGCTACAATTTTTAGCACGTCATTACTTTTTACTGCTTAAATATCTTGCAAGTATTTCGTTTTAATGGCATCTGTAGTGACTGCTGTACCAGAGCTCTCAATTACCATAATCAAAGGTTAATATTCGTCTGGTAATGCGCCAAAAGTATAGTATTCCGATCCATTCTTCACTAACAGTCAAACCTATATTAGACAACTTATAAGCTGTAGTTATTTAACTTATCTTGTTTACATAAATATCAACAGATACACTATACTCTAAGCTTCTAGTTATTAGTACATATAAAAGTACATAGAAAGCTAACAGAGTATTAGCTTCTATGTTAAACGACACTGAAGAAGCTCAATGCAATATGGGCGAAACGTTGTTTTTTAGCAAACCATTGATGCGTTTTGAACTCGGAAATTCACACTCAGTGTTTTCAATAAAAAAAAAGGCATTTCAAAATTTGATCAATATTTTGTTTTAATCTAAGGAATAGATATTTTGAAATGACAATTTCTGTTTATTCCAAATAACGGAATGACCGTAAGACCGTTTTTCACCGTAAGAATTAATTATCAAACTGCTTAAATTAATTATCAGACCTGCTTTTTAAAAATCCTTCTGTGGAAGTTGTTATTAGAACTGCTAGGAGTTTGGGGCGGATTTTTTAAATAATTTGATTTGTTGAGATACAAAAAAACTTTTTGAGCTAGAGATAAGAATTATTTATTCATATTGTAACATTTTTCCAGCTAGCTACTGCATCTAGTTGCTAAATGGGTTCGAATGAGATAAAACATACTAAACTTCTAATAACACCAATTCATTGTTCAACACAATATAAGTTACAAATAAAACACCTTAATACACTGTATAAACCAACAAAAGTTCTCTCAGTTCACTTTTTATTCACTTTTCACAAGCGCGCTCTCCATTTGTAACAAGACTGACTCACTCGAGCTGTTCTTTTCCTATTTATACCACTAGAGAAGGTTCTGGAAGTTTCTAGATTCTTCTAGCTCGTGAAAGACCGCTGTAGAAGAGTCTAGAAGCGCCTCGCTAGCGCTTCCCAGCGGCCACGAGTAGAACTGGAGGTACCTGCTTCTTCCCCTAGATGGCACTAGTGGCTGCATTACCATATCTACAGTTGAGCTCATAAAATCTCGATTTCCTCTTCATTTTTTTTTTTTTTTTTGCTTTCTGACCGGTTATGTATCTTCAGTCATCCTCAGAATTAGTTATTTCAGGACTGTGAGAGAAAAGTTCAATACTTCTTCTCTAAGATACTATCACGTACAACATTTTATTCACTGATAGTAACAGTTTATTCAATCATCACTACCAGTAATAGTTTATTCAGTCACTACTAAGTTAGTATAGTACATCACATGACGATAGACTTTCTGAGAAATCCGAATTCTTAAGAACGGTTGAAAATCCGAATCCGAAATGGGGATAATCCTCACGTATTGTTCAGCATTGCGTATGCAACCAACCATTCTTAACACCTTTTATTTTGCTACTAGTTTATAGAAAAATGGTTTAATTTTATATTTTTAATATTTGCGTAAAAATAAATAAATAAATAAAAAATGAATAAAATGTGAACTTGCTTAGTTAAGCATTTTTTTGTTTCATATAGCTTTATAAAAATTAAAACACTAAGGCATATTCTTGGAGATTTTATATTATCAGTGGAGAGAGACAAGAATATTGTCTAAGCTTTGAGAATATTGTTTGGCTCAAGATGAAAAAAGATCAAAGAAGAAGTCGCTTTACAATGAAATTATTCTTTGTACAAAAATCCTAACAAAGATGAATGAAAGCTAATGGAGCAATAATGGACAATATTTCATTTAGAAGAAATTATTGTGCCTCTCTAAATTAGCGTAAAATGAAAAAATGAAAATTATATTTTCTTGGCTATTTCTCCTTTATTTCTATGACTCGATATTCTCTTGGGAGACAGCGTCATTGAATTTGAAAAAATATGTATATCTATTAAGAAATAAAAATTAAAATTATAAAAGTTTTCATTTAAAAGTTTCTTTCATAAAAAAATTAAGAAAATTAACTAACGTAATTTAAATAATAATAATTTTTTTTTTTTTTTTGGGGTGGTGAAATGCATTTACGCACGCCGTGCCGGACTCCCGGAGACTACCGGCTAAAACACCCCCCCTCTGCTGGGACCTAGCCTGGATTCGCTGATTCCAGCACTACATCAGGCTAGGTCTCTGTCCTAACCCCCTAGGGGTTCCTCCTTTCCTGTTCCTCTAAATCCTTCTTCTTTGCGACGAGAATTTCCCTCGCGTATCTCGCTATCAGACTCCAGTTCGTCTCGCTGAACAGCATTGTCTCTACCAGAGAGTCTGGAGTTTGCCGCCCAATCACCGCCTCCAAGTCCCTCCTCAGACGCTGCCATCGGTTACACGCAAAAAAGGTGTGCGAGGGATGCCTCTGCTTCCCGGACAGTAGAGGCACGCGTCCTCCTCAGCCTTTCCCATCCTCTTCAGGTACGTCCTGAAATACCCGTGCCCGCTCAGAAGTTGGGTGAGGTACAAGTCTACCTCTCCATGCGGTCTTCTCACCCATTCTTTAACTCCCCTGATTAGTTTGGCAGTCCATCGACCCCGCTGATCGCTCTCCCAGGAGGCCTGCCAGTTCCGGAAGGTTCGATTTCTTTCTTCCCTGGAGAGTATTTCTTTTCTTCCTTCCGCCCTCCTGTCATACAATCTCTTTCGTTCCCCTGCAAGGAATGCAATGGGGATCACTCCGGCAATAACCATAACTGCAGGTTCGGAGACAGTGCGCTTACGCAGAGGCGATCCTTAATGCACCCAGCCTCTGTACCCTGGCTAGCCTTTTTCTATAGGTCTCTTTATTGAGCGCATCTGCCCACACTTCGGCTCCATGTGAGGAGTATCGAATGGGTCACGCTCATTAGTACACGACGCGTACTGGCCTGTGGGCCGCCAACGTTTAACATCAACCGGCTCAGTGCAGCAGTATGCTTCGCGGCCTTGTCCGCTGCATACTGTATTTGCTTGCCGAAAGCCAACTTCTTGTCGATTGTTAATCCCAAATATCTTACGGCTTCCTCTCCAACGCGCCATGAGATGCTCGTGGGGAACCTTTTTTTTGTTAGAACCACGATCTCTGTCTTGGACAATGCCAGCAACAACCCATGCTCGGCCATCCATCTATTGACGACACACATCACTTGATTCAATTTTAGCTGGGCTTTGTTGGTGTATTAATAATAATAATAATAATAATATTTTATTCATGATCTAAATTAATATATTAATTTATTTATTAGTTATAATAATTTATTCATGCATCTATCTGGGATTCAATTCAGGTAACTTTTTATAAACCGATAAATCAAATTATTTAAGAAACACATCTGTGGATTTTAAAAACAGTCTGATTAAACATAACAACTACATAATATGATTGACAAGGTATGTAATAAATAGAAATTGTCATTAAAAAATATTTTAAATATCTATTTCACTGGAACATGAACTTTCAAAATCATTTTATTTGATTTAGTTAGTTTAGGTAAAGTAGGAAAAATAGAATAAGTTGTCAAATAATGAATTACTTTAAAATGGTAAACCATTAATTGTTTTATTGTGCCTAAAAGAGGGGAAACATAAGACGAGAAATCTGGGAAACTAACGATTTTTAAAAAATATTATATCCAGAACTCTTTATTTTATATTTATAATGGAGTTGTTGAGGAGAGAAATTAGGTTTGATTGAATGTACGAGATATGAAGACACTAATGTAGTAGCTAAGTTTACACTAACTGCACTGGACTTTATAATGAAAATGATAGAATGAATGGTGTGAGTAAAAATATGACAGGATGTGATGTATAGTTGTATAGTTGTATCTGATAGATAATCTCTAGATAGATTCCCACTGGCTTATATACACAGGTTCTCCCACTCTAGCCTGCCTAAGTCAGAGAGTAGTCTCTGTTAACCAGAGAGGGCCTCTCTTCTCTCTGCTGTGTTGCATTATCTTTGCGGTACCATTACATATTCTAAAACAGGGATCACCAAACTTTTTAGTGGATAGACCTCATTACTAATTCTGATAACAGATTGGCGGGCAAGATTGATTTAATGACGCACATGATACATAAATATATACAAGACACTGTAGAGAAATAATATTCAGAATATATTATTCCCCCTTTAAATACCGAAACAAGTGTTTTATTCCCAATCAGGTACCAACACCCCTTCTTAACCTAGTTAGGCCCTAACAAAAACATTTAAAGCCCAGTGTATCAACTAAATTTGCTCTGAGCAAATCTATGTTATTACACTGTTTGACAAAAAACATCCTGATGATGGGCGAACGCCTGAAACCGGTCGATGATCACAAAAAGAAACAGGCTATCACGGAAAATATCTCTGATGCTTTTCAGCTCTGCGGAACCAATTACAACAACTAGAAACAGTTATCGACACCATCCAGTCAACATCTTCTACATACTTTCTATTTGCAGCCAGACTGTCTCTCTCTCTCTCTACCCTTATTCTCAACATCTTACAAACAGTGTAAAAATCCATGCAATCTATATCTCTAATTCATTATATAGTATTCAGTGCGTCTAGTTTATTTCTTCTTCACATTCCTAAATTTATCTTACATTCTCTTCCTCTCAAATCTACCACATTAGGGACTGATGTAATTAATAGAAATATATACAATAACTGCAAAAACTTTACACTGTTGTATGATAAATAAGAATAACGGAAGAGAATAATTAAGAGAGAGACAGACTGGCTGAAAGTAGAAAGTACATAGAGTGATGTTGATTGACTGGTATTGATAACTGTTTCCATGGCTAGTTCGCCTCTATATATATGGAATTCTCTCTCTTGGCTTAGGTAGGGAGTAAGTAAATTTGACTCCTGGCTCCTCGGATCCCCCGAGAATCTTTAATGATTCGGATTCCATTACATCAACTGTCAATGAGATCCATTAAGTTATTTAGATTTGGTAATATTTTTTTAATATTAGGTTTAATATTGGACATTTCTAAACAGGGCGTTACAATGATATCTATTACACGAGATGAGCATTGTATATGATTTTGACTTTCAAGGATGTTTGTTCTAGTTCTCAAAGATATTTGTAATGACATAGCAATGTCAAAGCCTTCACAAAATATAACAAAAGGAAAGAATAATTTGTAACTAGTGCCCCCACAGCCGGCCGCTGCCTTTTCAATACAAAGGTATCAAAGACAAACACCGATAAAGCCCTGTCATTGAACAAAAGCCACCTGGTCTTTGAAAGTCGCCGATGGCGACCAAATCTGGCCACTGACCTGAATCACTGGTCGCCGACCTAACCAAGGTCGCACAAGGTCGCACGCTACTAGAAATGTCTTAGTGTGAGAACTTACTTACACACTTGACAGTGTGTGAGCAAGACTAATATAAACTTCGCTCCACTGGAAGAGGGGATCATTATATCATAATCATTATGCCAGTAACCACATTATTACATCAGTATCATTTTACATAGCAGTTATACTTGAGTTCCGAGCGCGTCCCTATACAAGGTTTCACTTATATTATTTTCATAGTTGTGCATATTAGTTTATTTATTATAATCATTTTAAATTATTTGTTATTTAACTCTTAAAATTATTTATTTACTTTTATCAAATCATATTAATTGTAGTTACTATTAGGCTCATTCAAATTATTGTTAAAATATATTCTATTTTTATAAATTCGGTGTTAGTAATTCAAGCAATAACTCTCTAAACTAACTTCCGCCTAATAAATCCCTCTTCAAGATATCTAACTTCATACCTCAGGAATCACGACAATTGGTTCCACTACATATTTGTTATATTTGTGGAATCCTGAATAACAATATCGTATTTATATAATTTACTTTCTTTTGCTGCTGCTAGAGAGAGTTGTTGGGATAATATTATTATTCTTTTGAAATTAAATTTTCACCGGAAGTACATAGTTTTGAAACCCAATGGGAACGGAAAAATTGTTTTTAACGAATGATCTGCATGTATGTGAATAATATATTTCAAAAACAAAAACTCATATGAAACTTATGCTAAACTCATTAACCAGAAGTGCGATTTCATTGGAAGTCCTTTTTCAGTCGTTCGTCGGATTTTCTTTAAGCTACGTATACTTTTTAATCGCATACACTACATGCCTATCACTTTTATTTGAAACATTATTCTAGGCAAATAGATTTTCTAAAGGCAACAGTATTATTAACTTTCCTCTAATAGTCACTTCAGAATAATATTTGGTTCGACTACTTTAATTAATAGCTTTGGCAGAATTCCGATTCTAAATAAAATTGGTTTTTCGAAAATGCGGTTTCCGAGTTGTTTGAAATTTTCTTTAAAAATAGTATTTTTTTTAAGGCGCTTCAGCATCTATGGTCATTAGCGCCCGGAGCCTTCTCAGTGCACTGCCGGCCTCCGGACAATGTTCAGGCAACACTGTCCATCACCGAACAGTGGAGCCTGTAGAGGCCTCCTAGGAAGAAAAAATCTAAAGGTAGCACTGGACTCGAACCCGGGACCTCCGCGTGGGAGTCTAACACGCTAACCACTTAGCTAATCCCTCCCCTCAAAAATAGTATGATTACTTTTTGTATAGATATAAACTTTAGTATATATTTTTCTAGAAAATTAATAATCTTCTTTATATATAAAAATGAATGTCCGTTATACGTAATGGTAAATCTCGAGAAATAATGACTCAAATGTTGTCAAATTTATATATGTTGTTGAGGCTGAGGTATAGATTGTTTTTAGTACACAAAATTTTCGATAGGTGGCGCTTTTCAAAAGATACGAAAAATTGGCTTTTTCGTTTATATTTCAAATACTGTTCGTATATATGTAGTTTTTATTGGCATTTAGTTTCCAATATTCTATGTGCTTGTTTAGTTCTCAACTACCCACTCCATCGAACATTACAAGGCGAGAGAATTTATTATCTGGTGATTTCCGTCAAACATTACCAATTATTCCACGTTCAACACCTGCTAACGAACTCAAGGCATGCCTGAAAGCATCTCATTTATGGGCACATGTCATCAAACCAAGTTTAACTAATATGCGTGTACATCTACAAAATGATACTTCAGCAGCGTGTTTCGCTCAACAGCTATTTGATGTTGGAGAGGGAAAAATACCAATCGGTGAAACCACAATCGTATTACATTGCCAAACAATTTCTACAATTCGATTGACACTAAAGAGAATTTGATTCAGAGTACTTTTCCATTTATTGAACAAAATTACAGAAATCATCAATGGTTAGCAGAACGTCTGCCAAAAATGTTGACGTAAATGACATCAGCATTAAAATTCAAAATATAATGCATGGCGAAACATTTAAATTCAAATCAATAGATACTGTTATGAATCAGTTAATTATCCCATTGAATTTTAAACTCGCTTGATTTGCCAGGTTTGCCACCTCACATTCTGCATTTGAAAGTTGGTGCTCCTATTATCCTTCCGCGAAACTACGACCCACCACGTCTCTGCGATGAAACTAGAATTGCCGTGAAAAAAATTATGAACAATGTTTTAGAAGCAACCATTTTAATTAGCAAATTCAAAAGTAAAAACGTTCTACTGACGCGCATCCACATGATTCCTACAGAAACATCTTTTGAGTTTAAGCGATTGCAGTTTCCGGTAAGGCTCGCTATTGCCATGACCATCAACAAAGTAAAAGGGCAATCACTTAAAGTATGCGGATTAAATTTGGAAAACCCATGTTTTTCACATGGTCAACTGTAAGTAGCTTGCACGCGAGTAGGCAAACCTTCCGCATTGTCCAGAAGGCAGAACAATAAATACTGTATAACAAAAAGCGTTGCAATAAGAAAAGTAATTTTTTTCCATTCGAAAAGCATTACAATCAAAATATTATTTTTAACAAAATATATGCATTTTTTCTGTAAATTGTATTTCATTAAAACTTTTTTCTAATTCACTCTTTATTATTTTTCATTTCAATAAATATTTTCTAATAAAATGAATTAACGTTTTTACTTTCAAATATATATTAGGGGCCAGCAAAGCGGACCGGGTACTGCTAGTTATAAATATCAATAAAATTGGGGCGAGATTGTAGTGCACAGAATTTGTAATGCGTAGGTCCTAGACCTTCTATTTTCTCGCCTTAGGAGCTTCTATGCTCACTTTCCGGTGACGGACAGAATTCTCTGTAACAATAGAAAACTGCCCAAAGGCCGGGCAGTGTGCTAAGAAGACTCCGAGACTCCGAACCTCACATAAAATTTAAAAAAAATAATGACAATAGTAAGTATTGAAATATCTAGAAAATGATTTTTGCAATAATTTAAACCATTAATTTAAATAGAAGATACTAAATAATATCTATTTTCTAACAAATGAAAGTATCAGATAAAAGTTTTTAACAGTGTAGATAACTAGAAAATTTATCTAGAATAGATAACCGACAACCTCAAATATAATACTAGTTTCCCCCCCCCAGTTTGGAATAAAGTTTAGAACTGTACGCGCCAGATGTTTTATTCAATTCTCCTTCTCCTTCAACAAGTTTATTAACAAATTTTGTTGTCTTTTTTTCATTAAAGAGAGGTCTACTTTGAACTAATTCATGAATATTATATATTTATTAAAGTGTCCGTCAAACAAACAAAAAAAAATTCATTTGGAGAAGAAAAAAGTTATATAACAAATTGTTTAACATTATCTCTTATAAAATTTGCTGCTAGATAAAATATTGCTAACGCGTCAAATATTTGAACTTGTGTTTTATGATGGCCCAAATCAGAAAAAGATCTCTGGCGTGACATAACGCACAAAGCTTTCACTTATTGCAAATCCCGATTTGTAATTTTATTCATCATACCATGCTTCCTTTTATGGATTCTTTTATTTATATTTTTCCCAAACTCTTGGCGGCTCGTGGCGGCACAAGAGTAAAAGTCCACAAATATCAGTAGTGAATTAAAAATTTAACTTAGTTAAATAGTATTGCACATTTCAAATATAAAATATGAATCAATATGAAAATAATTTGCATTTAGATCAAAAGACTGTTATAACAGGATGTTTGAGTGATATAAGTAGAAAGAGAAATAAGGTAGAGGAATAAGAGAAATTTAAAAAAAAAGTATTTGAAGGGACCGTAAGTTTATTTTTTTCGATGAAAAGTTACTTAATTTCCAAGTTAGACACGATTGGAATTCTTTTCCTTATAATAATACTAGCTAACCCGGCCATGCTTCGCTGTGGCTCAGTCTGATTTTTAGGCTTAACCATGCGTGATTTTGATAATTTGTTTCGATGCTTTTTGAATACCCTGTCTACTAATTCTTCTTTTGAATGTACAATGTTGCAGAAATTAGATGGGAAGGTGATTTTTTCCGTTTCCGGATTTGTAGGAGCAGTGCCGTAACGAGTTCGAGTAATTGTCTGGAAAAATATGGCAGCTGTTGGATCGTTTTGAAGTTGAACTCTCTTACTCGTTATTAAATGAATTTTTTTTTTTTTACTGTACTCCAAAGAGTTGAATATTTCAAGCAGGCATGCAATTCATTAGCTGGTGTTGAGCGAGATATCATTTGGAAACGTTTGCCTGAAGTCACCGGATAGTGACACTAATGCTCCACCAAATGGAGCCTGATTATTTCGCAAGTCTTTCAGTGTATGGTCTAATACAGCCAATAACTTCTTGTGAGTCATTGTACACTCATCCTATACAATGATTTTGCACGCCCGAAGAACCTTTCCCATTTCTGATGTTTTAGAAATGTTACATGTTGGGGTTTTCTGTGACGTGCATGTTTAAGTCATGACAGTTTAAGAGCTGAATGCGCTGTTCTACCTCCTTCCATCAACGTGGCAGCAACACCTGAATAAGTAAGTGCTAACACAATATGGCCGTTTGAACTGATTTTAGCTCTGAATTTCCCGTTTCCTTGGGAACTTCGGAATAGAGGTACTTATAAGTAGTTGAGAAAGAGGTTCAGAGAGTGAGCCACCATCGCAACGCGATGTCTGTCTGTTTCTGCCGACCTCGCGAAACGCTCGGAGAAGTTCCCGTTTCCGTGGGAACATCAGAGTAAAAAGTATATATAAACACTCTTATATAGAAATGCAACGTTGTGTAAAAATTTCAAGTCAATCCATCGACTACTTTTCGAGTTTTGCGGCCACAAACATACGGATGCTGAATTTTTATATATATAGATGGGCGAGAGGGTGTGAAAATTGGAACATCATTAAATAACAACGAACGTTTAATAATAAAAACTAATGAAGCCTTAATTGTTCAGTTTTTTATTAATTGTAACTCATTTAATAATTCATTAGTGTAAATCATTAAAAGAAGTTTTCATGTCGTTAATGAAATGTTTTAAATGTGCAGGCCGGAATATAAAAAAAAAAAAAAAAAAAAAAAAAACTGGAGCAGTTTTTATAATGACATTTTGCTGTTTATGTGGCGAGGGGGGGGGGGGTGTAGGACATTGGTGTGAGTGAAATAAAGAGGTGATTTATCATACAATTCTATGCGAATATGAGTGGTGACCGCCCGCTGTTGACACCATTTTCTAAATGACACGTGGCACAAATGTATGGTTTATCCTCATTATTTATTTTTCCACTCATAAAACGATCTATAATAATTTTACATAATCGTGCCCACTAATTTAAACATAATATTGTTGCTTAATTATGTTTATCGCCCTGTTATTAGATTTTTTTTTTTTTTTAATAATTCCATCATCAAAATATTTTTCCAGTTTAACTCTATTTAAATTTCTCTCGTCTTAATAAAATGAATGTAATAATAGAAATTGTTTGATATTTAGAAATTAAATGATTCTTAAAATTTATATCCTGTAGTTATTGGTTCCGCAGAGCTGGAAAATATCAGAGATATTTTCCGGTGATAGCCGGCTTCTTTTTGTGGTCATCGACTGGTTTCGGGGGGGTTCGCCCATCATCAGGATGTTTTTGTCAAAACAGTGTGATAATATAGATTTGCACAGAGCAAATACAGTTGATACACTTCAGTTTAGCTCTATGTATCAACTGTAATTACTCTGTGCAATACTATGTTATTACACTGACAAAAACATCCTGATGATGGGCGAACGGCCGATGTGGTCAATGACCACAAAAAGAACAGGCTATCACGGAACATATCTCTGATGATTATATCCTGAATTTTATTGTCCATTTATTTTATATGATTGATTATAAGCTAGCTACATCAATGGTGGCTGAGCCTTTGACTATCACCTTTATGGGGACAGACTTAGATCTTCTATAAATTTTTAATTTCTATTAGGAGTAGCAAGTTTTTCGGTTATATTAGATATCCGAAATTGAATTCTCACGGGATCTCTGTATTTTTAGGTCCACATGGGACGTAAAATAGTTATTAGTGACTTTGTGTGTGTGTGTGTGTGTGTGTGTGTGTGTGTGTGTGTGTGTACCAGTGCACCTATGAATAAATGAATAACTAGAGAATGTATTGCGATCTTGTCTAATCTTCGTAGTATATGTTTTTAAAGTCCCATGAATACGAAAAAAATGTGTTAAGCAATGGTCTGTATGTGTATTTATGTATGTGTGTGTGTATGTGGGTGTGTATTTTAACAGAAAATCTCAAAGCGAAAAACTCTGTTTAGTATTACCAGACACGAAGATTTTATATGTAAAGTATGAGAAGGAGAGAAATTGGGTCTATGAGATAATTAAACTGGAACTAATGCTAAACACTGTATAATAAGGAAAGTAACACAAACTGCCTGAACTTTACACGAATATATAAAATGGTAGTGAAAGATTTACAGTGACTAAAGAGAAAGGTTGTTGACGCGTTGTGACTGCTGTATGAACAGTTTGCAAGACTGTTGGAAGACTCTCCTGTCTCGGGCTAGCACAGCTTATTTAAACAGATTTTCCCACTCTAGTCTGGCTTAAACTAGTGAATGAGACTGCCAATTTTTGTGTGTGTCTCTCTCTCTCTCTGCTTTAGATCCCTATCATCGGATCCTATTACATCATCCCCTCTCCTGAAGAAATTTTTCATTGTGAAAAATTTGAGCGTTCTCAAACTTGAAGTAATGCTGAAAACTGTATAATAAGGAAAGTAACACAAACTGCCTAGACTTTACATGAATATGTAAAATGGTAGTGAAAGATTTTCAGTGAGTAAAGAGAAAGGTTGTAGACGCGTTGTGACTAGATTCTCCCATTCTAGTCTGGCGTAAACTAGTGAGTGAGACTGTCAATTTTTGTCGGCCTCTCACTGCTTTAGATTCCTCTCTTCGGATCTTATTATATCATCGCCTCTCCTGAAGCAATTTTTCATATGTGAAAAATTTGAGCGTGCTCAAACTGGAAATAATGCTGAACAGTGTGTAATGAGGAAAGTAACACAAACTGTCTAGATTTTACTTGAATATATAAAATGGTAGTGAAAGATATAGAGTGAATAAAGAGAGAGGTTGTTGACGCGTTGTGACTGCTGTATAAACTGTTGAAAGATTGTCGGAAGACTTTCCCCTCTCAGGCTAGCACATCTGTATTTAAACAAATTCTCCCACTCAAGTCTGGCTTAAACTAGTGAATGAGACTGCCAATTTTTGTGTGCCTCTCTCTCTCTGCTATAGATCCCTCTCTTCGGATCCTATTACATCATCCCCTCTCCTGAAGAAATTTTTCATATGTGAAAAATGTGAGCGTGCTCAAACTGGAAGTAATGCTGAACACTGTATAATGAGGAAAGTAACATAAACTGCCTAGACTAATATATAAAATGGTAGTGAAAGATTTAGAGTGAATAAAGAGAAAGGTTGTTGACGCGTTGTCACTGCTGTATGAACTGTTTGCAAGACTGTCCCCTGTAGAGCTAACACAGCAGTATTTAAACAGTTTCTCCCACTCTAGTCTGGCCTAAGTAGTGAGTGAGACTATCAATTTTTGTCTCTCTCTCTCTCTCTCTCTCTCTCTCTCTCTGCTTTAGATCCCTCTCTTCGGATCCTATTTCAATTTCAAGCTAAATCCATCTACCACAAGTGCGACTTTACTGGATTTTTTTTTTTTTTTTTAGATTTTCGTAATTTTCTCAAAAACCGGCTCCAACAATTTTCTTTAAACTTCTTATACAATCTACACACACATAAATACATATCACTTTTATTTGTAACATTTTTTGGGGGAGAAATGGATTTTTTACGGCTTCTATGGGAAATGTAGCGTTATGCTTACCTCTAAAGTACCACTTCAGAATAATATACGATTTTATCGCCCACATAATATTAATACACATTAGAAGTATTGATAGAATTCCAAATTTGAAGAAACTCGTTTAATCAGAAGAAGTACGTTTATACAGAATAGGGTATTTTTTGTTGTTGTTGTGGTGGTTGGTTCCGCAGAGCTGGAAAGCATCAGAGACATTTTCCGTGGTAGCATGCTTATAAACTGTGTGTGTGTGTGTGTGTATAAACTGAAGTGGCAGTGAACTGTGGGAACTGAACTAGGAGTGTATAAATGAATTTGTTCTGTGCAAGTCTGTGTTATCACACTGTCTGACAAACGCATCCTGAAGATGGGCGAACGCCCGAAACCGGTCGATGACTACAAAATGAAGCAGGCTACCATGGAAAATGTCTCTGATATTTTTTTTTTTTTGGAATTTTCTAGAAAAAAGTTTTTGAAAATCATTTTTTTTAAATTTGAAATGCTTGCTGCTTTAATAAAAACGTATCAATTTTATTTGAGAAATTTTTATTTAAAATTGATTTTAGAGGGAGGGATATTGGGGAGGGATATCAGTTAGTTTAAACTTGCATAAGCTTTCTTGGTTTTTGACATAGAGCGCTCCACTTAAGGCCGCTCAGGTATACAAGTAGAAAACCCCTATTTTTATGGGCCAGCCCAACCTTAACATTGTAACGTTGCAATCTTTAAATAAAATTTCTAGATTAAATTAGTTCAAGAGAAAGCTGTATGAGTGTTTTACACCAAATTTTTTGTTTTTTTTTTTTATCAGCCGTATTTGATACCTATGCCATGGTTTACACACTGTATGAATTAGAGATATACAGTAAGGACAATCCAAAACCTGTACCAAGGAACAAATGCTTTAGTTTGATGTCATGGAGGATTCGTTTTAAGCGTTTCGAAACAAACGTCCGGTTTTAAACAAGAGCCGGGTATAATTCTCTTCATTCATAAATAACCTATATAGGATTATCACCATTATAAAAAAAAACAAAAAATCTGGTGTGAAACACTCACACAACTTTCTCTTACTCCAGTTTTTTTCAAAATTGTAATTGACAAATTTTATAGTTAATGTACCACATTTAATGAAGAAATTCGTTAGTGATCGTTAAAAAACTGAAAAACTGTTCACTAAAAGCGCACTTTCGGTTTACAAATTTTCTTGAAATTCGGAATGTTGACCATCTATTTATTTCTAATTAATTTTGTTTGGATGATAGAATTGTATAAGCAACTATGATAACACTTTAGAGAACAACATAACCTCATCCGTCCCCTAAAAGTCTCCTTAAATGAATTTTCCCAGATAAATGTTTTACATAAAAGTTGTAGATCTTTGTATGTGTAGTTCATATAAAGAGTTTCAAGAATATTGTTAGAGCCATTTTTTGAGAAAATCGCGAAAAAGTGGAAAAAAATCATTTAGTACAGGTGGTAAAGTAAACGCACTTCCGGTTATCCGATTTTTTTTTCAGATTAATACAATACAGATATCTTGTTTGTATACACTTAGATATTTACTCCTCGGTTCTACATAAAATGGACAAACACAAAAAATATATGATTTAAATCGTCAAATGAACTACGAGTGAACAAACGATTACGTCAAATGAACTCGTATTTAAACATAGACGGCAATAGTATTCAGTATTAATTCAATGGACGGCTTTATTGAAGTACACAATTATTTGTTTGCTGGGAGAAACTCTGATTTGGCTTAATAATCTTATTCTGTCTATGGGTAAATCTAATGTCAAATACGGCTGGACTGAATTTTTACAAAACAAACTTTTGTAGAAAACATTGTACTGAGAGCAAAGCGCTCTATTTACATCTTGTTCGTGTAGCATTTTATTTTTATATTTATTTAATATTTTTTTTTTATGTTTCAACATTAAGTGGGGATCTTGCTCAGCCCACAACCAGCCATATCCCAAATCAGATATTATATTTTCTAATCCACTGGCCCAGTTATATTTGATTACATTAATAGAGGACTAGTAGTGGAGCTACACAGAAACGATTTAATTCTATTTAACATTATTTAGATGACAAAATTGTATAATAAACTGAAATAGCACTTTAAGGGAAAACCTAACCCCCACCCCTCCCCCAAAAGTGCCCTTAAATGAATTTTCCCGGAGAAATGTTTCAAATAAAAGTTGTAGCTCTTTGTATGTGTAGTTTAATATAACAAGTTTAAAGAAAATCCTCGAATCCGTAAAAAAACAACTAGTAAAATGGTACTTCCGGTTGAGGAATTTTGACAGATAACGTACTGTCAGATCTCATGGTGATACTTAGTCGGAATATCAAGTTTTAACTTTCTACGGTTTTTTTTTTTTCAGCTATCCTGTTCACATACAAACACACACACACAAACATACAGACCATTTGCTAAAAACCACTTTTTTGACTCAGGGGACCTCAAAACGGATATTTCTAATGAAAACTCGATATCGACAATTTGACACGATTACAATACTTCCTCTTACTAGGAATAATAGAAACTAAAAACTTACAAAAGGTTTTAAAATTTTTCTGGAGTTTAGCTTATTTTT
This sequence comes from Triatoma infestans, assembly GCA_011037195.1. Classification (NCBI taxonomy): domain Eukaryota; kingdom Metazoa; phylum Arthropoda; class Insecta; order Hemiptera; family Reduviidae; genus Triatoma; species Triatoma infestans. The sequence goes on from JAAEAF010007116.1 coordinate 41,695, forward strand.
TATTTGGGAGGGAGCCCCCAAATAAATAGATTAGAATATATCCTGAAAAATTGTTTACTCTTCGCAAACAACATGATTAATAGAAATATACTTAATATATTTTTTTTTTTTTGTTACAGGTAAAAATGCTGCCATCAGAATCATGGTGGGAAGCTGGCAAAGTACAAATCCCAATGTATTCAATCATTTTTTTACTCGGTCTGGTTGGAAACATTCTGGTAATCTTAGTATTGGTGAAAAATAGAGGAATGAGAACTGTAACAAATGTATTTCTATTAAATTTAGCTGTTTCCGATATATTGCTTGGTGTTTTATGTATGCCATTCACACTTGTTGGTTCATTATTAAAAGATTTTGTTTTTGGGCATTTTATGTGTCGTCTTATACCATTCATGCAAGGTAAGATCTTAATTCTTTATTTATATATTTATTTATTTTATTATTAATGTACTTATTATATAATAAGAACTTACAATTCCTTATCAAGTATTAATTTAATATACGTTTTCATATCAAAAATCTTATTATCTTCCTCTTGTAAGAAAAAATTACGAAGTATTGATTAGGTACAGAATGAACAAAATAATATTTTGCATTAACAAAAACTAATATAATATCATTACAGGAAGTGCCTAAATTTTTCCCGGCTGAAGACTAATTTATTTCTTTTTTTAAGGACAATCCTAAGATAGAATAAAGACATACTATATCGAATATAGACGATAACGAATTTATTGCAAATGATGCTAGGTATCGATTGTTAAATCGTTTTAGAAATTACAGATAATATTATTGATTAAAACTTGTGGAATAATTTTTTTTTAAATTATGACCAACGGACCAGTTAAAGTTATATATTTATATTTATTATTTATTTTAGACAGGCAATTCAATATAAAGCTGTACGTATTTGTTTGGGCGGTATGAGTTGCACTACTACTAGTATTCTATTGGTGGAGAGATTTATTGTTCATTAAGAAGAGATTTATTAATGGGTAGATTCTTGTTTATCGTTTAATCCAAGCTGCCTTGAATAGGGAATCTCTAGGCTGGCAGGAATTGGTCCCCTCACACAGGTTTTCGTACAAAAGGAAACAGCCTTTGAGTGTGTCAGAATGTTTGGATTTATAACTGACATGAAATGTAATGGTGTGGATGTTGTTGTATGTTTGTAGTAGCACGAGCGGTTTAGTAAAAGGGCTTGTATGTATGTTTGAGATAGAAATAATAAGAATAATTAAGAAAACACTGGTAGATGAAATTAAATATATTCTTTAAAGATATTTAAATGCTATTCAATAACTCTGTAATTAAGAACAAAACTCTTATGTTATAACTTATAACTGGCACAGTCCTGATGTGTTCTCCTTGGTATCTACAACAAATCTCCTTGAAAAGAATGTCTTCTCTTTGTTCCTTCAGTTCCTCCCCTGTGAGGAAAAGGGGGTAGTATAATGCCATTAAGATTGATCAACTTTTCTAATAACTACTTTTCTACCTGCGTGTACCTTTTTTGCGAACGAACTTGCATTTTCTCATAATTATATTTTCTTTAAATAAAATAGTTAAACTTTCTTGCATCCATCACAACATGTATTCCAGATTGACGACTGTTTTGCATAAGATCTCGAGGCGATTTATTAACTTATAGTATGGCTTGTTCAGAGACATATTATATTCCTTTGACATATATGACAAACTTAAAAACGAATGGGGTGATTGTATGGTTTGGGGGATCAATGCGGTGAATAACAGAGGCGCAGGGTAGCGCGGCTGGACTTGAACCGCGGGATCTCTGCGTGAGCTACCAATGAGCTAATCCTTTCCCTAGTGGTATGCTGTTCATGTAGGTATGTTAGAATACCCAAGATTCCTGAAGCTAGTTTATTTCCCCCCCAATAGGTTAGTCTTTATTTGTGCCAGTGATTCTGGAACAAATAGTAGTTGTTAATACATATATCGAATCTGATCGATCGGGATAAAAACAAGATGGCAGTGTGTAAAGACAAACAAAGGACGGTTTAGGTTGCTCTGTACGTTTACTTGTACTTGACATAACATTTTATATGCATTGTGATTTATTTACTCATAAAAACCACTACGGATAATAAATATAGTTGAATTTACTCCGTGTGTATCTTTCTTGTGTGTATTAACCTTAAATGACATAAAAGAAGTGCTCACACAGCTATCTCGTGTGATAGTAAACATTGGTGCCGAAACCCGGGAATATAACCATATATTCCAAGAATATTTATCAAGAAAACTTGTTGTTGCAGTTAATTAGTCAATTTGATGTGATAATCGTGACAGAAGAACAAGATTGTTTCTAGTTTCGTCAAATATAGTAGAGGTTTGTTGCCAGTAAACAAGAGTGAGTAATTATTTCTAGTTTTCTTTACCTTTATATTGTTTCCTTCATATTGCCATTAAATTACCTTGGGAATTATATTGCTTGGTCTGTACGAACAATACATTCATAAAATGTCTGAACTAAACAAAAAAAAGGGTTCAATAAAAACCAAACTTACATGGTTTAAAAAATTCTTGTTGCAGTACGACGAGAAGAAGATTGAACATATTGCAGAACTAGACTTTATCCAAATAAAAGAACGATTGAACAAAGCCTATACTTATTTAAGTGAATTCGATGAAGTTCATTCCTTAATTATTAATGCATATGACGGAGATAATTTAGAATCATTATATCAGGAGCAAGAAGAATTTGAAAATGATTATTATAATGCAATTTCTGTGGCAAAGTCATTACTTAAAATGAAAAATAATCACGAAAATGATTCCGATCGATCTAGTGATACCAGTTATTCAAATAATGACAAAGGTTCAATACAAAAAGCTGCAAATGTAGAGATGGTAAAACTCCCAAAAATGAGTTTGCCTGATTTTGATGGAAAGTCTTTAGAGTGGATAGAGTTCCGAGACATTTATTTATCTATGATACATAATAACAATACTTTGACCTCTATTCAAAAATATCATTATCTTAGAGCATGATTAACAGGTTGTGCAGCAGATTTATTAAAATGTCATGAATTTTCAGCTAATAGTTATGAAGGTGCATGGAATGCAATTGTAGAAAGATTTGATGATCCTCGATCTCTTGTAGAAAATCATGTAAGAAGCATATTGCACATTGAATCAATCGCCAAAGTGAATTCAGGTAAATTAAGATATATTATTGATTTAGTTACAAAAAATTTAAGATGTTTGAATAAACTTGGACAAGCTACTGAGAGCTGGGATACGCTTATAATTGAATTAATTTACGAAAAATTAGATACCCAAACCAAATGTGAAATACAAAAACATAAGGTATCCAAAAAGGAACCATTAACTTTGTAGAATTTAAAAATGTTATTATTTCCAGAGCCGAATATTTAGATAAACTTGAAAGGAATGTTTTCGACAAATCAAGAGAAAACCGCACTAACATTAAAGGTTCCACTAAAAGTTTCATGTCCCTGGACAATCATGCCAGTTCGGCAAGTTGCAAGCTATGTAAAAGAAATCACTATATACAAAATTGCCCAGTTTTCATGAATTTATCAAATAATGAACGAGTTGAAAAAATACGAAATTTAAGATTATGTCTCAATTGTTTACGTGACGGGCATCTGAGCAAGGCATGTCGAAGAAGCACTTGTCGAGTTTGTCATCAGAAACATCATACTTTATTGCATCAAAACTTTAATGCAGAAAATTCGACGAATGTTACAAATGGTTTTAGTTCTAATCTCAGTAATAAATCAAAACAGATTAACAACAATGATGAATCACTAAATGCTCACGATTCTGAACAAAGTACTACAACTCTCTCTGCATGTGGCATTGTCGGGAATGTACTCTTATCAACTGCCTTGGTAAACATTATTGATAAATGCGGAAGACAACATATGATTAATGTTTTATTAGACTGCGGTTCGCAATCTAGTTTCATCTCAGCAGAACTATGTAAAAAACTTGAGCTAAAACCTGAACGAGTTAGTATCTCTTTGAAAGGTCTAAATCAAATGTCTTCTATTATTAAATCCAAATGCACAGTGCGCATTGAATCGCAGTGTTCTGCATTTTCGACGATTGTAACATGTTTTGTTTTACCAGAAATTACCAGTATGTTGCCTAATGTTAGAATAAACGTTTCACAATTATGTATCCCATTAAATATTAAATTAGCTGATCCTGATTTTTCAAAACCTAAAAGAATAGACATGCTTCTTGGTTGTGACATATTTTGGTCATTGATTTGCAATGGTCAGATATCTTTAGGACAAAATATGCCAGTCCTACAGAAAAGCAGATTTGGTTGGTTAGTTTCTGGTCCCATTCCAAATGAAACTACTAATTCTACATTTTGTAATTTTGTTCAGGCTACAGAAAGTGACATTCAGGCTCAACTGTCTAAGTTCTGGGAAATTGAAGAGTGTGTTTTAGATCAACCACATGAAGAAATTGAATGTGAAAATCATTACACAAAAACTACTGAACGTGCAGAAGATGGCCGATTTATTGTATCCTTTCCATTAAAAGAGTCAACTCAGAAATTAGGTGAGTCATATGATCAAGCAAGAAAACGATTTTTAACACTTGAACGTAATCGTCTAGAGAAAGATTCAAACTTTAAAAGGCTTTATACGGAATTTATGTTGGAATATGAATCATTAGGACATATGAAAAGGATCGAAGACCATTTGAAAGAACCTAAGTGCACTTATTATTTGCCGCATCATGGAGTTATGAGAGAAGGCAGTGCCACTACTAAATTACGAATTGTTTTCGATGGTTCTAGCCCATCAACAACCGGTTATTCGTTAAATCATCTACAAATGATTGGACCAACAATACAAGAGGATTTATTTTCGATTTTGCTACGTTTTAGACAGCATACATTTGTAGTTTGTGCTGATATCATGAAAATGTATAGACAAGTATTAATCAAACCAGAAGAGAGATCATTACAAAGAATCGTGTGGCGGTCCAATAAAAATGTTCCTTTAAAAATTTATGAACTACAGACAGTAACTTATGGAACGACATCTGCTCCGTTCTTAGGGATTCGCACACTTATACAACTGGCAATTGAAAATGAAGAAAAATCTCCCGATTTCGCCCAAATCATCAAACGAGACTTTTACGTCGACGATATGTTAACCGGATCAGAAACTATCAGTGAAACTATTAGAATCTGTCACGGTGTCTCAGATATTTTAAAACAAGGTGGATTTGAACTCCGTAAATTTTATTCCAATCACCAACAAATTGTGGACAGTATACCCGGAAAGGAAACTCCTTCAAAAATAGTTAACTTCGGAATTTACGAAAACGCAAAAACATTGGGCTTAACTTGGCGTCCAGTTACAGATGAACTGCTATATTGCATTAATCAGAACCTGGAAAATCAAAAGGTAACGAAAAGAACAATTTTGTCGACAATATCACAAATTTTTGATCCTCTTGGCCTTGTCAGTCCTTGCGTTATAGTAGCAAAAATATTATTACAAAAGATTTGGCTTGAACGGCTATTATGGGACGAAAGTTTACCCTTATCAATTCATACTGCATGGACTACATTTCGTCATGCATTGCCGGTATTGAATGACATAAAAATAGGACGTCATGTTATTTGGACAAACGCTGCTCTTGTGGAGATGCATGGCTTCTCGGACGCTTCTTTAAATGCATATGGGGCTTGTATCTACTTAAGGTCCGTCAACAGTGACGGAAATATTATGGCCAATCTATTATGTGCAAAATCGAAGGTGAGCCCATTAAAAACTATTTCGATGCCACGTTTAGAGCTTATGGGAGCATTGTTGTTATCTAGACTTGCTACTAAAGTCAGAAAAGCTTTAAGTATCATGATAAGCAAGCAGGTTTTCTGGACTGACTCTTCGATCGTGTTGTGTTGGATAAAAACAGAACCATGTAAGTTGAAGACATTCATTGGTAACCGAGTATCGGAAATCCAACAGCAAACAGTTGGTGTTAATTGGAGACATGTTCCTTCACAATACAATCCAGCTGATGCATTATCAAGAGGTATAAACCCTAATGAAATTTCTGACTTCAGATTATGGTGGAAGGGGCCAGATTGGCTTTCTCAAGACAGCGCTCATTGGCCCGATACCTTCTTCGAAATAATTCCTGAAATTCCAGAATTACGTAAAAATGTACATGCATTAACTTGTTCATTAAAGCAACAGGAAGTTTCACTGTTTAACAAATATTCAAAGCTCTCATTTATTCAAAGAATCGTAGCTTACATGTACCGTTTCATAAATAATTCTTCAAAACCACAGGAAGAACGATTATTTACAAATCTGACCAAAGGAGAATTAGACAATTCTTTGAACGTATTAATAAAACTATCACAACGTGAGTCATTTGCGAAAGAAATCCAAAGGTTGAAGAACAATAAACCTGTTCATTCTACAAGTAAAATATTTAATTTGAATCCATTACTCGACCATAATGACATAATGCGGGTAGGCGGCCGCTTAGAACATTCTCATTTCAAGTTTAGCAAGAAACATCCCATTATATTATGTGGAAAACATAATCTCACTAAACTTCTATTACAAAGAGAGCATCTGGGATTACTTCATTGCGGCCCACAACAGTTGTTAGCATGTATAAGAGAAAAATATTGGCCTGTAAATGGCAGAGTTTTGGCTAAAAGAATATGTCACCAATGTGACCGGTGTTCGCGTTTTAGCTCCAAACCAGTATCACCCATTATGGGTAACCTGCCAAAAGAAAGATTAGAGCCTTGTCAAGTTTTTGAAATTGTTGGAGTGGACTACGCAGGACCGTTCCTTTTAAAAACCAAAACCAGTCGGCGAAGTCACATCTCAAAATCCTACTTGTGTTTGTTTATATGTTTTGTTACCAAGGCTGTACACCTTGAATTAGTTACTGATCTTTCAAAAAATGCTTTCCTTATGGCTTTACGAAGGTTTGCTGCACGAAGAGGAAAACCAATTAAAATCTATTCGGATAATGGGACAAATTTCGTAGCCGCTAGTTCCGAACTAAAACCTTTAAGCAAATTTATTAGTACAAATAGTGAAGAGCTTGTTGAAACATTTGCTAAGGAAGGTATAGACTGGTCATTTATTCCACCAAATTCCCCTCACTTTGGAGGTTTGTGGGAGGCAGGTATAAAAAGTGCTAAGCATCATTTTAAAAGGATTGTTAGCAACGTCCCATTGAGCTTTGAACACTTGAATACTTTGTTCGTACAGATTGAGGCTGTATTAAACTCCAGACCTCTATCCCCACTATCCACTGATCCAAACGACCTACTTCCTCTTACTCCTGCTCACTTTTTGGTTGGCAAATCTCTACTAAATGTGCCAGAAAGGGATTTTTCACGAACACCTGACAATCGTCTCACAATCTACCAGCACATTCAAAAGATTAAACAACATTTTTGGCAACGTTGGAGTAAAGAATATGTATGTGAGCTACAACAGCGAGTTAAATGGAAACGCTCTCATGGCGAATTAAAGGTAAACCAGCTTATCTTAATTAAAGAAAATAACTTGCCACCCATGCAGTGGAAGCTAGGGAGAATCGTCCAAATCCATCCTGGTAAGGATGACATTCCACGAGTTGCGACTATCCGGACATCCAATGGTCTTATCAAGAGGAGTTTTGCGAAAATATGTCCTCTACCACTGTAATTTTATGTGTAGTTGAAGTGGATACCTTCAAGTCCGGGGGTATGTTAATACATATATCGAATCTGATCGATCGGGATAAAAACAAGATGGCAGTGTGTAAAGATAAACAAAGGACGGTTTAGGTTGCTCTGTACGTTTACTTGTACTTGACATAACATTTTATATGCATTGTGATTTATTTACTCATAAAAACCACTACGGATAATAAATATAGTTGAATTTACTCCGTGTTTATCTTTCTTGTGTGTATTACCTTAAATGACATAAAAGAAGTGCTCACACAGCTATCTCGTGTGATAGTAAACAGTAGTGATAAGATCAGAAATAAGATTGATTCGCAATCAGGCGGCCCGCTTTGCTTTCTATTAATTCTTCTTATTTTAAATTTTAATTATTCCTTGGTTTATTTCTTCATAATTACTTGCCCCCATGCATACCAAAAAATCGCTACATCTGTGAGGTATTAATTTACCTCTTCGAAGTTATACTTATATCTCTGTTCCTAAGTTTCTCTGTAACAGTCTATGGGCATGTTCAGTATTAGTGACTTTTATGTTCAATATATAAGGATCTACCACTATTCTATATTTTTTTGCAGTATTTAAATGGAGGCTTATTTAAATAATTTCGTTTATTATTGGCTTATATTTATTTATTTATTATAAACACTACATTGAATCCTAATAGGCTTATTGCAGGGAGTTGGGTAAAATAAAGAGATTATATGAACGAAAATTAGAAATAATACAGAGGTAGCTGAAAGCTAAGTAACAAGAAAAGATATATACATAATTATTTTACATTATGAACTATATACCTAACTTTTCTGCCTGGTCTATCAATTCCTTTTATTCCCATTTCAATTTTTTTTTTCTCCCCTATGTATCTTCACAATATCTATATACAACATAAACATAAACTAAAGGCCAAACTGTAAGGAGAATAACTGCCAATAAAAATAAAAGTAGCAAAATAGAATTCAAAACGTAAAAAGAAAAATTCATCGCTCAATACAAAATATCTAACAAGTTATACACAAACAATATCTAGACGATCATAAAGCTAAGCTAAATTCACAATGTAAGTTAGAATGATCAATTCGTACTTAATTTCAATTTCTTCAAGTTGAGACTGTATAAGATATAAAAGTACACATGATCTAATTTTTCAATAGAAACAATGTCTAATATGTTAATAATATTGTTATAATCATGTAAGTTCTTTATAAAATCCTGCTTAAATACATTGATCTAACATTAATATACAAAGGAGAATTTAATAAAAAGTGAATAACATCCTCTTTACATCCTCGGGAACCACACAACAATGTTATTTACCAAAAACAAATTTTTCTCCTTTAATATATAATCTTGTATGATGTTTGGAAGCCAGACGTAACTGATAGACTGTTATGAGAATTATATAAAATAAATTGACTATGAGAATTAAAGGAACAGGATATTTTTATAGTATTGTAGTGGAATCCGATGTCTTGAAGAGGGTTATGATGCGATGAATGGTTGGGAGTTAGAGATTTTTAGAGAGTTGTTACTCGAAATATGAACTACTAATTTACGAAAATAGATATATATTTTAACAATAATTTAAACGTTTGAAAAGATAAACTACAATTAATTTAAAATGATTTAAATGGTAACTAGAATGCACAACTATAATGAATAATGAATAAATATATGTTTAAAACCTCAGATAGGGACGCGCTCACAATGTATGATCTGATGTCGTATGTCACTGGTAGAATCCTGATGATTCGCTGAAAAAATACTGAAGAATACTCCTCTTCCTGTGGAGAGACGTTTATATTGGCATCACTCACACATTGACAAGTGTGTAATTACGGGTCACACTAAAACATCTCTTGCCGTGTGTTGTCCCTAGGTCTTGAATAGGTCGTCGACCAGAGCGGCAACAGGTGATGGCGGTTATCAAAAGACTGTAGCCCGGTGGTCTTTTGAGTGGCGGTTATCAAAAGACTGTAGCCAGGTAGTCTTTTGAGTGTTTGTTGGCCGTTGTATATCGGGCAGGTGGCTTCTGTACACTGACCGTATAATGACCCTTTTGTAAGGTTCTTGTTGAAAGGGTTTTAGCGGTATGTCTTTGGCGGTCCCTTTGGCCGTGCAATGACCGCGGCTCTTGACTTGAATAATAGCGACTGGCTGGCACCACTAGTATAATTTTTATAATTTAAAAATTATCTCTTTTTCTTCTTGTTATCACTCCTTCTTGTTATCACTCCTTCTTGTTATCACATTACAGTATTATAACCGGAATTAATTACTTTGTTAATGTCCTTACTACTCAGATTATTGCTAAATGCTGTTATTATGTTATTAAATTCAGTTTCTATTAATTTAGGACTTTGAGCGAACCAAACATCCGATCTACCGATGGTAAATAAGCATTCTTTTAGCTCAAGGGCCTAATTGAATAGCAACTTGATGCTCAAGAATTCAGTTAATCTGATATAACAGATTTTTGGGATTCTGTCATCAGCCATACTAAGCAAACAGATCCACCTCCTAAGCATTCTTTTAAGGATCTTAAGCTAGATATAGCTTATATGTCATCATCTCTCTCATTTCTTTATTTTATTTTTATTTTTTCAATTTAAGGCCGTCAACATCTATGGTCACTGGCGCTCGGAAGCCTTCTCAGTGCACTGCCGTCCTCCGGACAATGTTCTCTCATTACAGATAACACTGTTCATCGCCAGACAGTGAACTGTGCGGGCTTCTTGGAAGAAAAAAATCTAAGGGCAGCACAACTGGACTCGAACTCGGGGCTTCTCCGCGTGGGAATCCAGTGTGCTAAACCACTGAGCTAATCCCTTCCCGCTCAATTCTTAGTATTTTTTAAACGCTCTAATTCATTCCAACCTATTTTCACATAACTTCTTCTTTATCTTCTTCGTGAAGTTGTCCGCTCGAATGGCTACATATGGAAATCTGTGAAATAGTATTTTTATTCACATCCGCCCAAAGAGCCGACCTTTTATCCAGACCGTTAGTCTTCAGTAATTGTTTGTGCATCATTATTATCAAGTCGATAATTTGTAAAAGAGATTCAAAGAGTATAGAATAGGCTGTGATAAAAAAATTATTGAGGGAAAAAGGTTCAGTCTGGCTGAATCATCTAGATGAGTGACATCTTGGCCCGCCTGTTCCTTCATTATTTTCAATATTTATATTTCTATTTTCCTGTCAAAATTGCACAATATTAGTATCTGTCCGGTCTGTTCCATTTCATTCCGTCCCAGGATATAACAGCGAACGGTAAAAAAAGTGTTTCCGCTAGGAAAATATATTTTAAACTTTTCATGATAAACTTTTAAGACAAATTCTTTATATAAAATATTTATAGTTACTTCAAATATGATTTATAAATCTTTCTCAGTCTAAAAAGTTAGTATTTCTTTAGTCATTAGTTAATCAGTTTAAATATGTTTCAAATTTTAAGGATATTATGGGCCTTAATAACAAAGTTTTTAAGTTTAAACAATTAAATGTAACAATATTATTTCAAATGAGTCAGTGTTTCATTTTGTAAATTTAAACAATTTTGACTTAAGATATATTTCTCTACATTCTACAGTATTAAATGCGGATTCCTTCCTTATTCCTCTACGTATTTTAGATTCTCCAATCTCTCTAGTGAGTTCAAACATTTTAGTATTTTGCTTATTTATCTGTGTATGATAGTATTTGTACACATATTATTATTGTTCATGTATATATTTAACATATATATCTAATATTTAATCTTATATTACAGAAGATTTTCTTTCTTTTTTTGTTATTGTTTTTGTGTTTATATACCATAATTGTATTAATATTAAATGTGAATTTGTAACTTAACTCCTTCGAGGAAAAACATTTTAAATTTAGATTTATTTACATTTCTATATATATTATATATTTAATTATTGATGGCATGAAAAAAAGGAATTAAATGTAATAAGTGTGGCGGGTTTGGTGTAGGACTTGCACCTGGTAGGTCCCCAGTTCGGTTCCGTAAATAATTGCTATGTATTAGTTTAAAAAAATGTTAATAGTAAAGTATGTACTTCCACACGCTCCCCCCCCCGTTCCACGACAGCTAAGTAGCTGGACGTTAAGCACGCCCTGAAAAAATTGGCATTACTTTTTCTTTTAATTAATTTAAAATCCTGTTAGCCCTTATTACGTACTTGCTGAGCTATATCCGTCATAATTTCTTATCCAAGCAATTGAGGTAGGCGGATTGATCTCCCCTAAGATGTGAATTGAATAGCTTATGGTAGGAAGATGTTATTTAAATTAACTTTTAAATATATTTTTTAGGGAGAATTATCCGCATAATTTGGCCTCTTTAAATCTGGTTTTGAAGCTGATGATTTATCCCAGGATAAATCGCCTTTTTTTGACCATTCTTTATTACGCAATAAAATTTCTTGTCCTTTTGTTTGATATAATGTGCGCCCAAGAGTGTTGCTACTCTCCCATCAGTAAAACAACCCATTATCACTACTACCAATGCTTTGTTTTTATAAGTAATAAAGTAAAGTAATATGCCTATTTATTCAGGCGGGCTTAACGTCCAACTACCAATTTAGGTGTCGTGGACGAGGGCGAAAGCACTTACTTTACTAATAACATTTTTAAACAAATATAAAATTTAGTTATACGCTGGACTCGAACTGGGGTCCTCCCACTTACAAGTCCATGTTCATAACCACTACACCAACACCCGCCCCTTATAAATAATAATAAATAACGTGAAATGTCACTAATTAATAGACAAATATTCTACAGAAAAGTATTATTCACTGTTGATTAGAAAATAAATTTAGTAAAAGCATAGAATTAAGAAAATTGTAAATATAAATGAGAAAGACGTTGATTCCACGGAAGTCAATGACATGCTTTCATGTTCCTATTTAATTAAATTTTCAGAAGTTCTATAAACTAATTGCCGTGAGAGATAAAATTTATCTTGATTAATTTTTACCTTCTCTTGCAACTGAAAGAGGAAGTATTTTTTTTTTTTTTAATTTAAGGCGCATCAACATCTATGGTCATTGGCGCCTGGAGCTTTCTCAGTGCACTGGCGGCCTGCGGAAGTGTTGTCTCGTTACAGACTACTGTCCATCACGCTGACAGTGAGCTGTAGAGGCTTCTAGGAAGAAAAAAATCTAAAGGCAGCACAACAAAAATCCAAAGGACTCGAACCCGGGTCCTCCGCGTGGGAATCCAGTGCGCTAACCACTGAGCTAATCCCTTACCTGCTTTAGATATAGTAATGTTTTGTTTTTTTTAAATAGTTTAGCTCAGTGTCAGTAGTTAGTCCACTGTCGTCTATCTGTGGCAAATTATTATAAATAAGGAGAATATATATATAAAAATTCAGCATCCGTATGTTTGTGGCCGCAAAACTCGAAAAGCAGTCGATGGATTGACTTGAAATTTTTACACAACGTTACATTTCTATATAAGAGTGTTTATATATACTTTTATTCCGAAGTTCCCACGGAAACGGGAA
>JAAEAF010007117.1:0-46451 GCA_011037195.1 Triatoma infestans
TATATGTTTAAATACTTAGATAGGGACGCGCTCCGATGTATATACTATGTCACTGGTAGAATCTTGATGATACGCTGATAAAATACTGAAGAATAATCCTCCCCTCTTCTTGTGGAGAGACGTTATATTGCCATCACTCACACATTGACAAGTGTGTAATTACGGGTCACACTAAAACATCTCTTGCCGTGTGTTGACCCTAGGTCTTGAATAGGTCGGTGAACAGGTGTGGCAACAGGTGATGGCAGTTATCAAAAGACTGTAGGCAGGTAGTCTTTTGAGGGTTTGTTTATTGGCGGTTATCAAAAGACTGTAGCCAGGTGGCCTTTTGAATGATTTGTTGACCCTTGTATTTGGCCAGGCGGCTTCTGTATACTGGCCGTATAATGACCCTTTTGAAAGCAGTGTGTCTTTGGCGGTTCCTGTCCTTGGCGGTCCCTTTGACCGTGCACTGACCGCGGCTCTTGACCTGAATAATAGCGACTGGCTGGCACCACTAGTTATAATTTTTATAATTAAAAATTATATATTTTCTCTTGTTATCACTCCTTCTTGTTATCACATTACACATATAATGGAAAATATAATGAAACACGAAGAAATTAAAAAAAAATTTACTTGTCTTTATTTGTTTCTTTCCCTCCACACAAAACACTTTTTTACCTTATTATTGTGTATAGGCGTCTGACCGTTGCTTTTTTGTTTTTCCTTAAACTTCTCACACCATATTTTTAAATAATTTCATTTATTATCTGGTGTGTTTAGAACACACATGTTATACTTAGAAAATACCCACTGATTTCTTACTAATATTTATTGTGAGAATATAAACATATTCTATTTCAATATAATCCACAGTTTTTCCGGTTTTCAGTATATACAGATATAACTTCAGTTTGCAAAAAATGTGGCTCCAATAAATTATTAGAAGGTAAATATTGAATGTTGGATAAAAGAAGCCGCCTCCGTCTAGATTTTGTTAACCATCTGCATAAGTTTTTTTTTTTTTTTTTACTTGGAATTCCCTGTGAAAAAACGTTTTTTTACTCTCTATTACTCCTAGTAAGAGGAAATATTGTAATCGTGCTAAGTTTTCACCGGAAATATCCATTTGAGGTCCCCTGAGTTCAAATACGGTTTTTAGCAAATGATCTGTGTATATTTAAGTGAAGATCAAGCTACCAAATGAACAACACCGTAGAATGTCGACATGAATATTCCGTTAGATATCACCATGGGGATCTGACAGTATGTTATCTGTCAAAACTTCCCAACCGAAAGTACCACTTTACTAGTTTTTTTTTTTTTTTTATTTTTTTTACTTTTTTGCGATTTTCCCAAAAATGGCTCTAACGATTTTCTTGAAACTTAGTGCGTCAACTATACATACAAAGAGCTATAATTTTTATTTGAAACATTTCTCAGGAGAAATACATTTAAGGGTACTTTTGAGGGAGAGGTGGCTTTACGGTTTTCATCTAAAGTGCTATTTCAGTTCATTAGACAATTCTGTCAGCTAAACAGTGTTAATCAGATTTAGATGTGTTGTAGAAATTCCGAGTTTGAAAAAGTCTGATGATCGGAAGTGCAATTTTCTTAAACATGGCTTCGACGATTTTCTTGAAACTTCGTATATAAACTATGCATACAAAGATGTACAACTTTTATTTAAAACATTTCTCTGGGAAAATTCATTTAAGGGCACTTTCAGGGGGAGAGAAGTTATATTTTTCTCTAAAGTGCTATCATAGTTGATTATAAAATTTTATCATCTAAACAAAATTAATTAGAAATAAATAGATGGCCAAAATTCCGAGTTTCAAAGAAATTAGTAAACCGGAATTTCATTAAATTTGGTATTCAAAGTTTAAAATTTGTCAATTATAATTTTGTGAACTGGAGTAAAAGAAAGTTGTCTATGTGTTTCACGCTAGATTTTTTTTTCTTTCATGATAGTTAGTTGATTATGTGATGAACAATTTTCTATACATTAAACGCAAATATATCTCTAACTTCTCCTTTTTTTTAACAATAGTTACTTACAAAGGAAATCCTATTGTTTTTTTGTGTGTTTTTTTATTTTAATTTAATGCGCGTCAACATCTATGGTCATTGGTGCACGGAGCCTTCTCAGTGTACTGCCGCCCTCCGGGCAGTGTTCTCTCGTTACTGATAACACTGTCCATCGACGGATAACAAATTGTAGAGGCTCCTAGGAAGAGAAAATCTAAGGAGTAGCATTGCTGGACTCACCCATAGAACCTCCGCATTGTTAGTCCTGGGTGCAAAATTATATTAACTTGATAAGTATATGTAGTGTGTGTGATGTTAGTGTATTTGTGGTAGCACGAGCAGGTTTGTAAAAGGGTTTATAAGTATGTGTGATAAAGATAGAAGTATTAAGAAATAATCAAGAGATCTCACTGCTTTTAAAATAGATATATTCTCTAAGAGAAATCAAGTTACTTTAGAATATCACAATAATAAGCTTAAAATAAACTCTTATAACTTAAAACTGGTACAGTTCTGATGTGTTCTCTTTGATGTCTACAAAAAGTCTGTCCTGAAAAGAATGTTTTCTCTTTGTTCCTTCAGTTCCTCCCTTGTGATGA
The DNA here is from genome assembly GCA_011037195.1 of Triatoma infestans. Classification (NCBI taxonomy): domain Eukaryota; kingdom Metazoa; phylum Arthropoda; class Insecta; order Hemiptera; family Reduviidae; genus Triatoma; species Triatoma infestans. The sequence continues at coordinate 2,613 of JAAEAF010007117.1, forward strand.
GAAGGGAGTAGTATAATGCCATCATGGTTAATAAACTTTTCCAATAACTGTTCTCTTATACCTGCGTGTACCTTTTTGCAAGGGAATTGTCACATATCTTGATATTTTTGATTTTGTTTATAAATTAATATATTTCTATGTTTCTTGGATCCATCAGATATCACTTTTTTTTTTTTTTTTTGTTAGACTTTACCAGGACAAGTAAAACCTCATTCATAGCTTGCAGTGATGACATAGTATTTATATAGTCAGTCACTCCCTTCATGTTAATTCTTAAACTCTTCATAAACTTATCAAATATTTTTTATTTGTTTTGATAATAATATAACAATAAAAAAAAATACAATTACTTTAGCAAAACATGAAGATAATAATTTTTTTTTACTTTTTTTTTTTTTTTAAAGTAATTTTTCTGGGAAAAAGTCAAGTGCAATAAGTATAAGTTAAGTTCTTGCCAGTGATAAAGTATTTGCCGCTTCTCATACCAAATATGGTGATCAATTAAAAAAAATTATATATATATATATTGTAAAAAAAAAAGGAGTTTGTATCTGTGTCTGTATACAAGGAGTATAAAACGAGAAGGAAGTATGATCTGTGCTTCACCACCCTATAGTTTGTCATATAGAGAGTGGGGGTGAGAGGGAGGAAGTGAGTGTGTGTGTGTGTGTGTGTGTGTATGAAAGTGAGTGAGATGAAATGATTGTTAGTTCACGATGAAAATTTCATAACAAGAACATATAGAATTGACGTCTCTGTCGACCGTCAAGTTTTTAGGCATGTTTTATTACAACTGGTATTCTGTCTGTCTGTTATGTGTGTTTACTGTGAACAGGATTTAACCTTGTATTACTATCATTTTTTTCTTCTTCTTTGTTATTTGTATTGCTTCTTCTTCTTCTTATAAAAGTCGGCTATATATATATTTTTCTAAAAAGGTACTAAGTGGTAGCGGCAGAATGTTGTAATAGAACATTGAGTCAAACCGCATAACAATATATTCTATATAATATCTGTATGGGGTCTTGAGGGAAAAGACAGAGAGAGTTAACCAATGAAAAACTTCTGTATTTAAACTTGACCAACATCCTACTTTTTATAAAGTTTCATGTAATAAAATTTTTGTACAGTGTATACAATATTTCTTACATAGTTGTTTTAGCTTTAGTAACGTTAAGATTCTTTTTAACTATCTTTTATATATCTTATTTCATATTTATTACTTTTTTTTTGTGTGTTTTCTTATTACATCAAATAACATTTGTTTCGTTGTTTTTCTTTTTTCTTTTTTTCTGAAGAAAATAGTAAAAAAGATTACCACATGGTCACAAGTTATTTGTACAATTGTTATTTGTTAATTTACAGTAAGTTGTTATAAACTAGATTGCTTGTCTGTTTTTTTTTTTAAATAGAATAAATTTATTTACTATCCTATTTTTTGCACTGTGTTTCACGCTAAGCAGAGAAATCTACCATAATTGTAGGAAATTATCATTAAAAAAAAAAAAAATATACACAAAAGCTGGACACAATAAGCAGCCGCATCGAGGCGCCAATACTGAGCCTTCATGCGCACGTCAAAACCACGTATTACCTCCTCTGCCATGCCCATTGCAATTTATTGGTGTATAAACTTCAACTTTGTCAGTCAAAGTCAAACTTTAAAGCTGTCTTTAGCGTTAGAAGAAATTGAATTAAAGACCATCCTGAGAGCCTAAAAATTCAGATGCCAGATCTGCTTTGACGAGTTAATTAATAACTCTCATAACTCCGAAAGTTTACCAAGCAAGGCACCTAATACCGTTAGAATAAGCGAGATCAATCTCCAAGCGACTCACAAATTCGCCACACCAAAGTTCACTCTACTAATCAACAGTTTCAATATCAACGGCAAAATGCTCTACCATCATGCTTCCAGGGATTGGATATGTCTGATCTTGTCAAACAAAGCGGTAAGTGGACTGTATTTGATAGGGTGTAGTTCTTAATACGGGGAAACAGAGAATACTAATTCAAATAAGCATGAATAATAGAACGCTTACCTTGCAAGATGTGGACACTGGCTTAACAACGCTCCAAGGAAAGGGATCCCAAAAGGAAAAGAGAGTCGACTCCCCCACTCCCCCTGGCCCCAGATACCTTTGTGAACGTAGATGGTGTCCTCTAGTCTAAAAGGCGAGAAGATTGAAGGCCAAGTAGGCATAAGTATGTTCCTTTGTATAATGTACCGTACTTAAGCGGAGAACATGCGGTGTAACGAGAATAAAAGAAAACTGCGTACCCGTGAAAATGCGGTGTAACGAAAGAGGCGAGAAACAACACGCCCGTATACTTTGCGGTAAACTAACAGAGAGAAAACGAAATGCACTTAACATGTGGGGTCGCACCGTGGAAAATATAGAGCACTTCCGTGCGTGTACGAGCGTATGGTACAACAGTTTTCGAACAGAACTACTACAGTACTAACAGATTCGAGGTGAAACCGGACAATGTGCAATCGGAAGTTATCGTAATTACGACAACGGCCGACATTGACATGTGTTGCAAAAGGTATACATTGGGAGACAAAAAGGCGTCAGGAGATTAAACAGGATATAAGAGTTATTTATTTTATTTTTTTTCATTTATTTATTTGAAATTTACAATTGTAAAAGCAATGCTCCTACAACTAGTAAATATGATAACAAGTGTATACGTGTGGGAGTTATCACCCATTGGTGACTCTCAATATGACTTTTATTTACTGACCGCCTAAGTCGATGAAGTCGTGCGACCAGCACCGCTTTAGACGTCGAGTCGGGTCGTCAGGAAGGGATGAAGATGAGAGGTGATGAATTAGAGGATTAGAATATTCAGACAGGCGGGTATGAAACTTTTTATAGCGAGCTGGAATCAAGTCTATAATGAAAGGTATATTGAGATCATTGAGGATAGTTTTGTTGGTGACATAGTATGGAGCATTAGTTATGTGGCGAAGAATTTTTGATTGAAGTGATTGAAGACGGTAGATGTTGGAATGCTTGGCTGATCCCGAGAGTTCGAGTCCGTAAGTCCAGATCGGTTTGAGTAATGCGTTGTATATAAGTACTTTGTTGTTCAATGTCAGTTTTGATCATCTGTCAAGCAGTCGGGCTAGTAGGTAAAATCGTTTCTTCATTTTTTGTCGTTTGGGGCTTGTGTGTGTGGATTCCAAGTCAGGCTTGTCAATGTACATTCCCAGATAACGTACAGTGTCCACGCAAGGGAGTGCGGTATGGTTTAAATACAGTAGAGAACAGATGGCACGACGAAGAGTGAATGTAATTTGTTGGCATTTCTTCATGCTGCACAGAAATCTTTAGAATGCATAAAAAACTGCAGATACTTTATCAAATATTAAAAATTTAACGTGCAATTTCTCTATTTAAAGCATCGATTAATGGAACTTCAGTTTCATGGACATTTACTTTCATTTTCCACTTAACAAACCATTGTTGGAGAGAATTTAGATGTTGTTGCAGAGTACGAGTTGACTGCACCGGGTGAGAGTGAGGAGAGAGTATGGAGATGTCGTCTGCGTAAGTGAAAGTCGTGGTATGTCGGCAATGTAAAGTATGAAGAGTAGTGGTCCGAGAATACAGCCCTGAGGAACACCGGCCTCTGCAGTGTACATAGAGGAAAATGCGGTTCCCTGGTTGACAGAGAAATATCTATTGGATAGGTAAGACAATAGAATTAAGTAGTAGGTTTGAGGAAGGAGTTATTTTTAATACTAAAAATTAACTCGCATCAGTAAGCCCACTTTGACTACTCCCTAATTTTAAGTTGAACTTTGCAATAAAATTTGAACTTTATGAGTTGATAAATGAGAGTTATTTTTTATCGATATTTCTAAAAAATTTTATATGATTTTTTTATTTAAAAGTAAAAATTAATAGTAAATTTTTTTCTATTTTAACGAAAATTAATTATGATCCTTTGAGAGATTTGTGTTTTGTTCAGAAATGAGAGTTATTCTGTGATTTTTATTCTCAAGAAAAATAAGAATCGTGCCTGATAATTGGGTATGTTTAATTATTGGAATTTTGGTAATACGCGATTGTAAACAAAGAGTAGATTAATTTATATTCAATAAATTTCAGATTGAATGATCTCCGTTACAAACTTGACTATACATTTAGAACAGATTGCTGTTTTGAAATGAAATTCCTCTTAAGTATATTCTATTTAGTAAGTTTTTCAATAATAGATGTTTAATTTTTAGAGAAACGAAAGGATGTTGTTTAACTTTTATCCCCAATTGAGAAGAAAACATTGGAATTTGAATTTGTAAATTCATCAAAAACTTTTAATTTGGATTTATCCTATAAAAAAACAGAATTTCTTCTTTTTATATTTACATACATGTTTAATAAATTTTAAAAATATAAAGATTTGGTCCAGATATATTTGATCATCTAAATTTTTTATTTTTCCAAGGTTTTTTGATTGTTTGAAGTTTTCAATAAAAAAAATTAGGCAAAAACATATCAACTGGAAAATCTCAGTATGTAAAATTGCTGTAAGATATATCGTTTCGACAGTTCAATAATTTCATTTCTTTGTCAATAAATGAATGAATTTTGACTTTTATTTCTGAGAGAAAAACTTTTCCGCTCATAGAATAATCGTTATTTTTGTTAGATTTATTTTGTCTCAAAAATAACTCTCATAATGTGATTTTTTGTTAGTTTGACTAGAAAATAAAAGTCCCAATCTTAATATAAATCAAAAAATGATTTCCAAAGATCAAAAAATAAAAATTTAAGTCGTCATATGATTTTTTTTTATAAAATATAAATAATTATTGATTTCAATCCGGGCATGCCTCCAAGCGCATTTCAACTATGCATTATCTTATCTGTCACGACCATTGTAATATATTAGCAAATGAGCTTTAACTTGGACAGTCAATCTTCATCGCAAGTGGGTTAAACTAGGATACAAAGTCGGAAAACTTAAGGCTAAAAAATGAGTCAACTTGAGTCCACTTTGAAGAGTGTGTAGGTCCAAAACATCAATCTTAAAGGGTCATGAAGCTAGCCCACTCTAGTTAATCCACCGTTTAAACAAACAAGAGTTCTAACTAGCCACATCGTTTATTAAGCGAATGATATCAGTTAAAGCTACCATTCTAATGTTCATCACAATTATCACCATTCTTCGCTCGATCACTCTATCATCACAAAGTATCCAAAATATGACAATATGTGTAAGTACAAGTGATCAGTAGTTTGCATTATCATATCACCAAACACCATTACCTGTTACCACTAAAAATAACAGCGAAGCGCCTCTGTGGAATTTAGTTATTTTTATGGTAAACAATAAAAATTTTTAAAAAATCTTCAGATGCTGATATTTGCTTCTGTATGGCGCACTAGCCTGGCCAGGTTTTTTTTTTTTTTTTTTTATTTTTAGATTGAGTATAAATATATCAACGATTCCCACATCGGGCCAATTTTATATTTTTATTATATTTTTCAAACTCAATCGTCAAGCTTAGTCTTAGAGGAAGGCAAAATAAATTTGCCGGAAGCTTGCCTGGTTAAGAAACTTTAAATATTCCGGTGATCAAAAAATCCAATCCCCTGTGTCTTAAGGTTCATGCTGCACAGAAATCTTTAGAATACATAAAATCTGCAGATACTTTATCAAATATTGAAAAATTTAACGTGCACTTTCTCTATTTAAAGCATCGATTAATGGAACTTCAACGATAATAATTGCAAGAGCATCAAGCAGTTCTTAGACGTAACCATCCATCATCGTAACTCAGACGGCATATTTTACAAATAACTCTCCCGAATTTGAACAAAACTGAACTATGCCCAGCGCAGTCGTCATTTCTCTTGCATTCTATCCTTATATGACCTGCCACTTTTATTTCCTCCTTTAAACCATTTTCTGAATGTAAAATATCTTTAAAAACATTACTACTTCCTGAAATCAAAAATTCTTTGCGTATGAAATAAATAAACCAAATATTTTGTAGTTACAGAAATGCACGGAATCCAAAGATATTTGTTTGGACAACAAATTTTTTTAGAAAAATGATCAGCTTCAAAATTTGTCGTGACAAAAAGGTAATTACTGAACCCATCTAAATTTCTATTTTAATTAAAATTAGAAAATTTAAATTGCTAGATATTCTTTAAATCTTAATTTTTGTACTTAAATATTTTAAATAACAAAATGTTATTTTTGAGAAAACGAATCTAATCTGAAAGTTCAAATAATTAAACAAATAATAAACAAAGGTGGAACAAAAATCAAATATATTTTCCAAAGAAAATTATATATAAACTAAAAATTACATAGAGATCCTTTGAATAGACCGGGACATGGGCGCTACTTAAAGGACAGGTTACAAAAAAAACTCTAAGGACTGATTGGCCATAATATCTGGTTCCTCCAAATAAGTTTTGAAACGTTTGTTTTCTAACATTTTTTTTTGTTTTACCCTCTTTCAAACGTGGCGGTAATAACACGAAACATCTGTGCACCAATGGTTTTTTTTTCAACATACTCCTTCATTAGGTTTAATTTGAAGCTAATTTTAGATGTGCAACCGCCCCTAAATATATATTATGTGCAGTTGTCAACTCAGCCATATTTCACCAGCAAAACTCATAATTTCATGAAATCACAGTGCAAAATTTTATTTTCCTTATTAGCTAGAAAAATTAAGAATTTTGTGATTGACAAAGAAATCTGAGGTAAAATTGTTTGGCCTGACGACAAAATAGATATTATGAACGACAAATTTAATAATGAAGCGACAAATGTATAGTTTCAGGACAAAAAGTAATATATAGCGACAAAAATATTTAAATGAACGACAAAATATATAATTACAATGATTTTGCAAGTGCATTCCGTACTTTATGTACCTACCTATGTTAGGTTATTTAATTTTTTTTTTTTTTTTCCAACGTCGAACCATTTGTTGGCGAGCAGTCCAATAGAGAGTAGCCATTTATGTAATACCTGCTGCGAGTTAATATCTGAATCAGGGCGAGCCATTTTGCAGGGCAATATATCTCAATAGGTGTTCGCTCGTCATGTCCTCCCCCAGACTATATAAGGGGCAAGTAGGTCTGTCCACTACTTCTCTGGCGTGGGTATGTGGCGTCACCATCGCCCACCCTTCGGGGTGCAATCAGCCTCTGGCTCTCCAGGTTGGGGAATCCCTCACCCCACCTAATCCAATCCTGATCCTTTCCCCTAGCAGGGTTGCCTGTAAGTTACCTGGGTTACTGAAACTTGAGACAATGGACAGGAATCAGTAGATGGAATCTGAAGATCAATCGGGCGTGCGATCAGTCACGCTAGCTCGTTAGAGTTGAAATACTGAACTACGGGCGCAAGCCACTTTCCGAGCCAATTGCTAGCAAATGAGGTAGGATTCGTAGTGGCCGTGTTTTTTTAATCAATAACTCCAATGACCGAGGTCATGAGTTGAGCGGGAGAAGACTCGCAATATAAATTAAACCCCGTGCCAGCCCGTAGCTGGAAGCGCATTCGCTGGGTGTGCACGGTTTATCAGAGCCTGCTAGGGAAGGCCTTCTCTAGCTTGTGGGAGTAGAAGGTGACCACTATGTGGGATCACTCTGCGCGCTGGTTGAGCGTATCTCAACCAGCCCTTAAATGGGTCGGGGGGGTGCTTCGGCACTTCTGCTATGGTCGGGTATTGCACTAAAAGTCATTCCATGATAGTGACATCCCTTTCTTGTTAAACGATCCCGTTTATAGTTTCAGTATTTAGTTTTTATTATATACTATGATTTTATTGTTTTGGCTTGCTTTTGTATTTACTATTACGAATATTGTAAAATGGGCGTTTGCTCGTATAAGAATTTAAATAAATAAATAAATATTTACTTGTTTTTTTTTATTTATATTTTTATTGTAAACCGATAAACCCCTAGCGGGTAGGTACGGTCCTTAAAGATCCCCCTCAATAATTGGATGAAAAAGGGGTATATGGGAAGAATGTCCTTCATCGGACAGTGAGCTTTAGAGACTCCTAGAAAAAGAAAATGTAGGGGCAGCATTGCTGGACTCGAACCCTTGACCTCCGCCTTGCTAGTCCGGCGCACTTCCACTGAGCTAATCCCTTCTCTCCTATCTTCCTATTCAAATCAATATTTAGCCTTCTGACCTTGGCTTAGTAATTTGGACTGCATCTAAACAAAATATTACGCGAAAATCCTCATAAGACTCATATTTATTTAACTAAACAAGAACTTTTAAGAACATTAGAATAAAACAAATATGGCAAATATTCAAAACTAAAATAACACAATAATGGACTATTGAATATCTGTGTGCTTCATTCACCGAGTTGTCCTTAAAAGAAATTTATTTACAGGAACAAGCTAAACGATTAATTAAATCAAAATCCAAACTTTAATAATATATAAATATCATATTTAATTTTTAGTATTTAATTATTCAAAGATATCTGTACACAAATCCTAATCCAGTGAAAGCAAAAAAACCTATTAACTATTCCTCAAATCTTCGACAATTATATATTTGTAAAAAGTTCTATGGTATTTTGAAGAATATGTGTCAATTTATGCAGTTGTCATTAATAGAGGCAATATTCTGCCACGTTCTGTGATTGTGGCTAATTTTAGAACCCTGACAAGCCATGGCTACCGCACCCTCCTCCATGCAACTTGTTTAGACTGGGAATAATTAATAAATAAAACCTGGCCCCTCTGTGAAGTTGATTTTGTCGTCATCCACTTGAAGTACTGTAGGAAAGATGGGTGTTAGAATCCTATTTAAAATTAATTAGCTAATAGGTATTGGTCTGTAAGATTAAAAAAATCTGGTGTGAAACACTCACACAACTTTCTCTTATTCCAGTACTCAAAATTATAATTGACAAATTTTATAGGTAGTGTACCAAATTTAATGAAATTCGTCGGAAAGTGAAAACACTGTCCAGTAAAACTGTCCGGTTTACTAATTTCCTTGAAACTCGGAATTTGGGTCATATATTAATTTCTATTATTTCAATTTGGATGACAGAATTGTATAATCAACTGTGATAGCATTTTAAAGAAAAACATAACCCCCCTCCCCCCAAAAGTCCCCTTAAATGAATTTATCAGGGGAAAAGTTTCAAATAAAAGTTGTAGCTCTTTATATGTATAGTTAACAACGCTGGTTTAAAGAAAATCGTTGGAGCCATTTTCGAGAAAATACCAGAAAACTGGAAATTATATTTCAGTAAAAACGCACTTTCGGTTATCTATTTTTTTTCAAACTCGGAATTTCAACAACATATTTAATTCTAATTAACATTATTTAGATGACAGAATTGTCTAATATACTGAAACAGCAGTTAAGATGAAAACCTAACCCTACCCCTCCCCCAGAAGTGCCCTTAAATGAATTTTCCTGGAGAAATGTTTCAAATAAAAGTTGTAGCTCTTTGTATGTGTAGTTGATATACCAAGTTTAAAGAAAATCTGCGGAGCCATTTTTGAGAAAATTGCAAAAACGTAAAAAAAACAACTAGTAAAGTGGTACTTCCGGTTGAGGAATATTGACACATAACGCACCGTCAGATCCCATGGTGATACCTAAACGTAATATCAAGTTTGAACTTTCTACGATTTTTCGTTTTTGAGCTATGCTGTTCACATACATATACACACACACACACACACACACACACACACACCAAACAGCACACATAACACATACAGACCCTTCGCTAAACCAACTTTTTTGGACTCAGGGGACCCTCAAAACGGATATGTCCGGTGAAAACTCGTATCGAAAATTTGACACGATTACAATTACTTTTTCCTCTTACTAGGAGTAAGAGAAAGTAAAAATAAAAAAAATATGTTATATAAAGCTTTTATTTTGAAACCTGACTTTTTTCAGTAAAATTTTTCGACTATGTATAGTGAAATAAAAGTTACATTTTAAAAAAAGATTGATATCAGGGGGCAATTAATAACAAAACATTTTTTTTTAGAGATCTCTATGGTTTTTTTTGCTTTAGAATGGAATTTACGAGATAAGAAGATAAGAATGGGGAACATCAGTATTGTGTGTTTTTATCGATTACTGACTTTTGAAGTGCATAATCTAAATTTAATCTCTGATATTTGTCTGGTTTTTAATATCAATTATTGTTTTTTTTTTTTTTTTTTTTTTTTTTTTTTTTTTTACTCGTACTATTGAGTTTGATGGTTATTGAGATAGGGTTTGCGAGTTTTTGTTCCCTGTTTTTTTCTATTTGCTGCTTTTATTGAAAAAAACGACGTAAATATTTATTTATTTAAATTATTATAAGGGCTAACGCCCATTTTACGATATTCAAAATAGTAAATACAAAAGCCAAACTAAAACAATAAACATATAAATATGAAATCATAATGTATAATACACATATAAAATATAACCGCCTATTGAACAGCGAGCCGCATGAAGAGGATGAGGGCATTTTAACTAACTGCAGCAGAGAGCAAGAAGAAGACGATGTTGAACCCCCAGATTTTGATGACTTGGTGGATGCAATCTCCAGAATGAAGAATAATAAAGCCCCTGGAGTCGACAGCTTGCCAGCAGAGCTGTACAAATATGCAGGGGATGAATTTTATAAGACAATGCACAATCTAATTATGTCCATATGGGAGCATGAATCGATGCCGAGCCAATGGAGGAGAGCTATCATCTGCCCAATCCATAAAAAAGGAGACCAGCTGCAATGTGAAAACTATAGGGGTATTACCCTTTTATCATGTGCCTACAAAATCCTCTCCAATATCCTCTTCAATAAATTACACCCTATGCCAACCGAGAAATAGGAAAATATCAGGCGGGCTTTAGGAAAAACAAGTCCACAATAGACCAGATATTCTCCCTCCGCATAATCCTGGAAAAAGGCATGGAATATAAAGTGCCTACTCACCACCTTTTCCTTGATTTTAAATGTGCTTATGACAGCGTCCTTCGCCCAACACTCTACCAGGCCATGGAGGAAATGAGTATACCACCTAAACTCATTAGGTTGGTAAAAATGACGATGGCGAAAGCCTCAGGAGTGGTCCGTATTCAGTCTGAAATATCCCCTGAATTTAAGACAAGTAAAGGGCTAAGGCAAGGTGACGCTCTCGCCTGTTTCTTATTCAACCTGGCCCTAGAGAAAGTAATCAGGGATTCCGGTATTCAGACCTCAGGGACCATATATAATAAATCCGTCCAAATACTGGCCTACGCGGACGACGTAGATATTATTGCGCGTACAGTCCCTATGCTACAGAATGCCTTCCTTGCATTCAAAAAAGCAGCATTTTCCATGGGTCTTGTCCTAAATCAGGATAAGACAAAATATATGTATGTTGGAAGTGGCAATGGTCCCCCAGGAAACAGTATTCAGATTGGTCCTTTTACTTTTCAAAGGGTACAAGAATTTACCTACCTTGGTTCCCAGGTCACCTCCACTAATAATGTTTCGACGGAGATCAGCAGAAGAATTATGGCTGCGAACAGATGTTATTTTGGCCTGGTAAAATACATGAAGAGCAGCCTGATCTCCAGGAGAACGAAAATCAGGCTGTATAAAACCCTCATCCGCCCAGTAGTGATGTACGCTTCCCAAGCTTGGATTATTTCCAAAACGATGAAAAGAAACTCCTTGTATTTGAAAGAAAAATACTCAGGCGCATTTTTGGCGCAGTGAGGGAAGGGGATACATGGAGAAGGCGAAAAAACAAGGAGTTATGTGAATTGTATGGGGAAGCGGACGTCGTACACACTATTCGACTATCCAGGCTGAGCTGGGCTGGCCATGTGGCGAGGATGGAGGAAAATGAGATACCAAGGAGGATTTTGGATGGGGGAATAGGTACGAAAAGAAAGGTTGGCAGACCCAAACTTAGGTGGCTTGACGGTGTGACCAACGATGCGAGGAGCATCTTGGGTACTCGCAACTGGAGAGCAGCTGCAACTAGCAGACACCTGGATTAGGCTCATTGAGGAGGCCAGGACCCACCAAGGGTTGTAGAGCCATGAAGATAGATAGATAGATAGAAATACAAAAGCCAAACTAAAAACAATAAACATATAAATATGAAATCATAATGTATAATACACATATAAAAATATATAAGAAATATAAAATATAAAATATACATCTAAATATAAAACTAAATACTGAAACTACAAATTAAATTATGAGAATAATTATTGATAAAAAAGTAAAAAAGAAACAATATATAATAATAAATTATTATAATATTATGTTGGTGATGATTACCTTAAAGGGTTTGATCGAAAATATGAATATCATTAGTGAACACTTGATTGGTTAGCCGCAACATCCTATTACTGTTTTGAAGGTAGGAAAGTTTTGGAGAAATATGGTACATTGAATATATGAAATAATCTGGTGTGGGTAGTGGGAATTCGGAATTGTAACTGTACAAGCAAGTAAGGACTATTGATTAGATTGTGAAGTAGTCTTTATAGAAATGTTAGGTCTATTTGGTATCTTATTATATTATTCTTTGTACTGTTTTTATTCTGATGAACGAAATTTAATATATTAATATTAAAGAAAATCAATTTTTTTTTGTACTTAGGATAGTTTTCCAGATTTTCATAACTAATAGGAAATATCTTGATAGCGAGTAAGCTGAAATCTTCTATCTCTCTTAGCTCAGTGACATTCTAATTATGTTACTGTTATATAATGTAGATATCCATAATCTCCATGGGAAGTTATAAAAATTAATGGCGAATTATTCCCATAATGTAGTATAATTTTGGCAACATTAAGTCTGAAATATCTAAATTTTTATTACACAAAATATTCTTTAAGCAATATTTTATTCGATAATGTCCATTAATTCCAAAATACAACTTTATGGAATTTAATTATCTTCCTAACAAATAATATTAAAATTTCAAATGAACTTTGTAAATGACCTATATTGACCTATATTTATACTGAATAATGAACAAAAAAACATAAAAGAAAAGATAATGATGACTATAGTAATAATAATGATTTATAAATAATGAAAGAGGGTAATTAGCATGAATAGGACTGACATTAATCCGTTACTGTTAAGAAGGAGTTCATTAGAATCTTAGACAGTAGATTAGCTCCGAGCAATTAAGTACGTTGATGAACACTGTCTCATTATTATTAACTGTTAAAAACTTTAAACAAATGATTTTTTTCAGCAAATGGATAAATAAAAAAAATAACTTTTGTTCCTAATCTTTTAAATTTATCTTTTATTTAATAAGTTCTTTAAAGTCGCTTACTTTTTAGGCCCAAATATTTTTACTTATTAATTGTTTTGGAAAGATACTCTTAACATTATTAATACCAACCACCATGATCATGTGACAATAAAGTTTTGGTCCAAATCCGCCAACCGGAAATACGAATTTATTGAATAGCCAATTCTGGGGAAGCAGCAACCTCTAAAATATCATGAAGTTACATTAAGATTTATCGCTAAAATTCCAAATTTTGTCTTAGTAATCTGCCTTGGCTAATAGATATAAATGTATCATCACCACCTCCTGGTATTTATGTCAGACCTAAGGAAAAAGAACTTTTCATAACTTTATAATTATTTAATTGCGATTAGAAAAAAGTCATTTGAGTGTTTCATAGCAGTTTTATATTATATTCTATACATTTAACGGTTATAATGGGTGTGTTGGGTGGAGAGAATTTGGGTCTGGTCGATGACATGAGAAGACTGGGTTAACACTGGTTAGCTATGTATAATAATAATAATAATAATAATGAGATACAGACTGCCTGGATTTTACAATAGAGAATGGTTAAGGTAGAGTGGTATGAAAATGACACGAAGTGACTATAGCGATGATGAACTATAGTGAACTATATTGAACTGTATCAAACTGTCTTCCCATGGACTGTTCGTCACTGTATTTATACAGTTTCTCCTACTCCAGTCCGAGAGAGTGTTTGGGTTCGTTTCTCTTCTCTTTATTCTCTTTGGTTGCTGAGCTTCTCTTTGATTGCTGTTATACGGTCTATAACTTTTATTTGAAACATTTTGCGGAAAAACTTGTTCCAGATGGTCCTCTAGGAGATCATGGACGTTAAGCTTCTCGAATACTATTTCAATATATCTAACAGTTCCGTCATATACTCGTATATGTATAAAAATTAAGGAATTAATTAAATCTGTTGAAAAAAAAAATACGAAGTTTCAAAAAAAATGGTTAACCAAAAGTACCATTTTAATGAATCTTCTTCTACTTCTTCTTCTGTGTTTTGTAATAACTTCTTGATAGTTTACATACTAACATAGACTAGTTTAACTAGTTTAGAGGATAATAGAAACTAAATATTTCCTTTTAGTGAGTTTTTGATAATCGCAGTTCATGATATCAGTCGTCCTTTTTATTTTTTATGATGATTTAAATGATTTTGCAATTTTGATTAAAATTTTGGTTGAGAAATGGATGCCCAAATTTTAAACTGTATATGGCCCCCCCTTTTCTTCCTTCTTTCTTGATCAACTCTTGAAGAGAATGCCTGCAGCATTCCTCCATGATATGGCACTTGAATAACCCAGTTTTCTAATCTTAATAAGGGTTTAATGGTTCAATCAATAGTGGCAACAACTAGATATGCAAAAAATTATTTCGATTACGTACAACACGATGGTTTTGTTCCCAGACTACATAGAATTTCTCTATTAACATTATTCAAAATTTTATTAAATATGAAACAAAATAAAAATAAAAAGGATAAAAACCTTGTAATTTTACAACACAAACTGTATTCTTTTGTTTATTACTGTGTTAATTCTCTAGAAGGTATTTATTTTTTATACTATTATTAGAAAATAATTTTTTAATTGGTGGTCAGAAAATGGTGACGTCAAACTATAACATTGTATGATGTAATTAATTTTTTTATTTGATAATTCAAATTTTTTCTGTTGTAATTTTTAATGGAGAAACGAGAGAGAGAAAAAAAAGAAGAAAGTTACTTTATTTGGGGAACTCAAAGTAGTAAGACTGCGGTCGGAAGTAGCAGCAACAAGAAATACGTTATTTTCATCAAATACAAGCCATAATTCTGTCCTACGTCAGCTTGAAGAAATATAACATTGCTGGATACAAATTTAAGAACATCAATCATCTTAAAGCGGATAACAGTTACATGAAACAAAAGATACGAGTTGCAAAAGATGGCTCACCTTCTCCTTACTCCAATAGAGCCGCTGGCATTCCAGTCTGTTATAGCATACGATACAATATAGTAACACAAAATTACTGCGGTTTTTGCGAAATTACGCTACCAGTAAGGAAAAAAAAGAACAGCTCTTACTTCCTTATCTATGCTCATGGATCCGTAATTATTTACATCTCATCTACTATCATCGCATTGGTGTTATAGACTTTTCTAACCTAGTCTATTTTAAGTTAAGAAGCTATTCCCTAGGGAATGACCGAAAAGTGAAATTTAAGCGTCGGATTTATAAAAAAATGAGAGAAAATTAAAATTACTTAATCAAAATTGATATTTAAAAAAAAAAAAATCATTTTTTTATTTATATATTTCTTAATTCAAAAGGAATCTTTTAAAAGGATAACGACTTTATTCCAGGTAAACGTCAAGAATTATCAAGGTTATTTTCTTCATACGTATTTTTTGTCCTTTTTCTATAAGCATAATTTTTTAAAATAATTTGCTCATTTACAAAGCGTTGTTCAGCATGCGTAGTTGTGCATTACAGCCATTAGATATAAAACCAAAATTTTATAAAAACAAGTTAATTGTAAGCAAGTTTACTTACATTTTATGTTTTCGCATTGATTCGTCATTTACTAAATTCGTACAATTCAACATCTTGCATTCGTAATCTAAAGTACTGCTTTCTAATTTTATTCACAGTGTAGGTAACAACGTTGTTGAGACCCTATTGAATTTAACAGGATAAAATAAAGAAATGTTACTAAAAATCTGTCATTCGTACAAAATCATTTAGTATTTTGCCTCTTAAAAGGTTAATTTAACGGTTTCAAGTTTTGGATAAGTCAAAAAGTGACATCAGCAACAAATTATTTTTGCATTTTGAAAGGTGCACAACATCTCAATGGGTTCTATTTGCATCTGAACTATAATAAAAAATAGACACTTTACCTTTTAATAAAACTCTCTATATTATTGGAACGAATGAACTCTAATAAAAAAAAAATAAAAAAATCTAACAAAATAGAATATCTTAACCTTTTTATTTCAATTTAACGCTAATCTACTCTTTTACTTTTGCTAAATTATTAGCACAATCATAAATACATTATTTTCTTAATTCTGATTGTGTAATACGTATTTACATTTATCCTAGTTAAGTACATTCATCCTTATAAATACATTCATTCTCATAAACACATTCCTCCTTATAAATACATTCATCCCTATAAATACATTTATCCATTAAAACACAATTACTCACATACATGAACTCCAAAAAAAAAAAAACTAACAAAATAGATAGTACTTTAAAATTTTTGTTTCAATTTAACGCTAATCTCCTCTTTTACTTTTGCTAAATTATTAGCACAGTCATAAATATATTATTTTCTTTACTAGTTAAGTACATTCATCCTTATAAATACATTCATTCTTATAAACACATTCCTCCTTATAAACACATTCAACCTTATAAACACATTCCTGCTTATAAATACATTCATCCTTGTAAATACATTCCTGCTTATAAATACATTTATCCATTAAAACACAATTATGCTACTCACATACGTCTATTTACAAAAGAATGGAGTACTCGATATTCCTAAACCTATCCACATTCATCAGGAACAATTGATTGTCCGCTAACAGGGCATATTTTTTTTTTCCTTTGGAATCCTTTG
This sequence comes from Triatoma infestans, assembly GCA_011037195.1. Taxonomy (NCBI): domain Eukaryota; kingdom Metazoa; phylum Arthropoda; class Insecta; order Hemiptera; family Reduviidae; genus Triatoma; species Triatoma infestans. The sequence goes on from JAAEAF010007117.1 coordinate 19,545, forward strand.
CAATGCGACCTCATTACTTCTTTCTCTAATACCATTTGCAATTCCCAAGTTTATTCATGATTCTGGGTCCAACATATTTGGATTAAGATTTTGAGTACTGAAAAAAATTTTTGACCGTTGGAAAAGCTTGAGAAAAAAGCTGGTTTTCAAGATGATAAACTTCTGTTTTGCAAAACTACTTAAACAGATATTATACCCAAACTAACCGCCCAAGTTTTTAATTTCCTTCAATATTCCTTCAGAAACCTTCATATTTTTATTTATTTGTTGTTTTTTTTTGCAAAGATTTTGGATTTCATGGGATTTAAAGAAATTTAAATGTTTCCTTGAGTAAAGAAAAATTTGTAACTGATTTTTTTTTTTGAAAATCGTAAAAATAATGTAGTACTTCAATATTTATTTATTTATTTATTTATTTTTGTAATTAATCAGATCTCTCTTGTATATTATCTAAATAGACTATCAAATTGTATCTTGTTGCAGTGTTTTTGTTTATTTTTATAATTTTTACTTTCTCACCAAACCTGATTTTTTTAAAAAAAAAAAAAACATTTCTTTTCTTTTTTATTTGACCTCGAAACATTTTCTGTTTTAAACTCTTGTCTAGAAAATCTGACACGATCAGAATAATTCTTTCTATAATAGCTTGAGAAAGTAAAAATTGACATTTAAATTTTAGAAATCTGTAATGTCATTATGTAAATTCTTCTTTGTATATTTTAGTTGAAATAATTCCCCCAAAATAAATAAAAAACATTTTGAGCATCAAAATAATAATATGTTTTCAATATTGATAATTAGAAAATTCACTTATTTTTAATTGACAGACCCAAAAAACTAGTTTTAACTTTTCAATTATTAAAGTCACATTTCAGTGATTAAATAATTAAAAAAAAAAAAAAAATTGCCTCAACTTTAACTGCCGCTATATAAAAGCGATCTACTCAGTTTAAAGGACATAGTTCCTTCTGTTTTATATCCATTTAAATTAATTAGAATTACAAACATATTTTAAAAGGACGGCTGTTAGACGCCAATAAAAGAGATATTTGATTGTTAAATTAAATACGATCTCTTCTCAATGTAATAGATGAAATTAAATTCATAAGGGGCGCTCGCTTCAGTCTCTATAAAACTAGGTTACAAAACAGCCCAGAAGTTGAGTGAACTATACTAGGAGGTAGAATAAAGTACTTGGGTAAAGTATCGAACGAAGAACCCTTCTCACTGAATACAACGGGTGGTTGGCTCCACCCTCATTATTGTAATCTTACTAAAAGGAAGGTTGTTCCTTGTTCTCCATTCAAGAATAGCCTTAAATTTATTTCTATGTCTTGACTAACCTGTGTCAATATTTTGTAGTGCTCTATTTGCTTTCTCTTACTTCTGTAGTAGTAAGAGGAAATACTGGCGATAGTGCCAGTTTTTGAAATTGGGTTTTCACCCGAAATATATGTTTTAGGATCCTCAGCATACGCAAGAATGATTTTAACGAATGGTCTCTTCAAATTGTGCGATTATGCGTGAGTCTGTGTGTAAAACAGACTATCTCAAAAAAACGAAGAGTCACAGGAAGCTCAAACTTAGTATTCTGTTTAGATACCATCACCCCCGCATTCCGACGCGAAGATTTCGCGCAAAATCCACAACCGGAAGTAAAACTTTACTGATTTTTTTTTTTCTTCCAGTTTTTCGTGATTTTCTAAGAAAACGGCTCTGAATTTTCTTTAAACTTTTGTATCCTATCTACACACATAAATACCTATTTCTTTAATTTTGAAACTTCGACAGTCAATCGCTCATCTAGAAGCTGCGATAAGATAAACTGAATAAAAGCCGACCATCTGAAGGGCTTCACAATCTGATCTCAAAATCAAACTTGTTGAAAGGTTCATCAAGCTAGCCACCACTAGCTCACCACTGTTAAAACAAGCAAGAGTTCTATCATTTTTCAAGCTGGTCACATTCTAGTCCAACAAATCATCACTCTTCTTTCGGTTACTCGAAAACTCTTCTCTCATCATTCAGTTGTACAATATATATGTATATAACTTGTGTTTAAATGCAAGTAGTTAGTTCGCCTGTTTCAATTCTTCATTACCAGCCCACCCTGCTACCATTACACCTTGAAGCGTAATCTAGTGTTTTGCGCTAAAAGAAGTCAGGGTACTATTCTCGTGAAGGTTCAAAAAAACGGTATTTAGCCCACATTTTTCTTGAGAAAAACTGGGAAAATTACAGTTTTCTAACGAATCTTGAAGCAAAGAACAGGATTCGACGATGGTAACAGCAGCCGGAAAAAACAACCTAGTGTAATGTGATTGGTGATGTTTGATGTGTGTGTAGGTAGCTTGTGGCGTGAGCGTTTTAGTGAAAAGGGCTTGTAATGCTGAGATAAAGATAGAAGTATTAAGAATAATTAAGAAAGCACCACTGTTTTATAAATATATATATTATTCTTTAAGCAAGTTCGAGTATATTACAATATCACACTGTATCTTAATAAAATAACGTTTATCTAGAATAAGGGCAAATATCTATCATTGGCACTGAGCAATTCCTGAAGTAGTGTTTCGATGTTTCCACTTTGATTTCTAGCACTAGACTGTCTTAAAACAATCTCTTCTCTTTGTCCGTTTAGTGCCTCCCCTGTTACGAGAAGGGGGTAGTACAATGCCATAATTGTTCTTGTACCGTACCAGTAACTGGACTTGTGTATACCTGGCTTGTCCTTTTGCAAGAGTATGTTACATATTTTGATAATTTAGATTTATTTAAAAATTAATATTATTTCAAGTTTCTTGCATCCATCACACTAGGCTTGCCAGCAGAGATGGATGTGTGAGGACATGTTTTCTGGGTGATTTTTTTTTTTGTGATCTGTGAACGTCGCTGTTGGTAACATCATGTTTCTGTTTTTTTTGCTCAACCTAGTTCATTGAAGCTTTACAATTTTATGATGAGGGGGTGGAGTAACCCGTAAGTCTAATTGAGATTGTTACTCGGACCTTCCGGGAAGACCTTATTTGTTCGTTAAAGTACCTGAAGAAAATTTTATTTCACATTTGCATAAAACTCATCGTAAATTAATTGACTATATCTAACAAAATCAATTGGCTGGTTGTTAATTTTACTTAGTTATTTATTAAACAGTTCCCGTAAGTATTAATAACAGATTATGTAATACTTTCAATTAAATGGCAGGCCTCCCTTTATTTATTACCCAAGAATATTAGACATATCATATTAAAATTTGATATAACAGTCATATTATAATGTGGCTAGCATTAACTCGTATCGAATTAAGGCCAAACCGCTTATTTATTAATAACTTCCATATAATAAGTACAATACAACTGTATATTACATTATTACAAGTTGATTTATTTTTATTTTCTTATATTTAGTGAAATTTAAACATTTTGTTTATTCATCATCATCATCTAGCCTCTTCTACCGCCTAAGCAGTGTGAGATGGTCCTATTATTATTTTTATTATTCTCTAAGCTCAAGTTTAAACGACTGTTAATATTACAAAAAAGAAATGAATCCTATAGAAGTTACGTGAATCCAATTATGTAAAAAAAAAAAGAAAAGTTTATCCACTTTGTGCTGTTGTTGTTTAAAAATAGTAAAAGAAATGTCTGCTCAAATTTCTTCAGCCAGAGATAGATAGTGTTTCTATGTAAATTAGATTACAAGTATTTTTTATATGGATTTAGTAAAGTGACTACAACAATGGGCAAGGTTCAAACGTTTACATAGATGCTTTTTTTAGGATACATATTTTAAAAAAAATATTATTACCCAATATTTCAATTGCGATTATATTAATTTATCATTTCCTTAAAAATGGCTTCGGTTCTCTCAAATATTGAATTACGTAGATTTCTTTCAGTAAACAATTTATAAGTTTATATTATGAACGATAATTTACAATATCAACATATTTGATCGTGTTTGCATTGTTTATATTTTCCGGTAATGTTGCCTGACTGACTCAGTCAGGTCAGTTAATAATTATTTGCTTCAGTGAATTATGAACTTGCAAATATATTACTGAAACACGCAAACTACAAAAGAATATTAACTCAGACTTCCAGGAGCATTACATTTCCTAGAATTTATTAAGTTTATTTTAATTTATTTCTTAAAATCAAAAAACAAAAACAAACAAAACAGAAACTTAGCTAATAAGTTTATTTGAGAAATATTTAGAGATTAGTGTATGCAAAAATGAATATATTTTTCTCGAAGGAACATTTCAAATAAAGTAAGAGATCCCTCTCCAGTGTAGGTTATTTATATTAAGATTAATGAAACTTGTTTGAGTTTTTTTGTTTTGAAAAAATAGGGAAAAATTGTTCTGAAAACAACAAAAAATTATTCTGTAAAGCAAAACAACTCCTTTCAAACTCGGAATTTTATATTTAATGAATTAATCCAAGAGGAGGTAATTGATTAATAGGTGGAGTAAAATAAGAACAAATGACACTTTATAAGGAAACAGAAACGTCATAATAAACACCCTCATCAATGGAATTTTAGAAACCATGCTGTGCAAATACCCAAAACATCCCATGATTACTTACTTTCTAGACTGAATATTACTAGGAGCACAATAAACACTGAAAACTTTTGTCAAGCCAGGTGGGGGAGTATATATTATCGTTAGGCTTGAATGTTTTTTTTTTTAACTAGGAATAAGCAAGCCTATAAAAATTTGGTTTCAAATATACATATTTTTAAAACAACCTTAAACTTCTTAAAAAGAAAAATGAAGTTATTTTTAGATCAAACTGCCTTTTAAAATGTAATGACATGGCAAGGTCATAGCAATGTCCAACCTTCCCAACACATGGCAAAAGAAAGAATAATTTATAACTAGTGGCCTAGCCGACCGCTGTCTTCAAGACAAGGCCGCGGGCAAACAAACAAAACCAAGGGTCAATACATTACATCAAAGCAAGCACCGATAAGCTGGCCACTGACCTAAATCGCTGGTCACCGAACTAACAGAGGTCGCACACTAGGACAGATGTCTTGGTGTGAGTGTTGCTAAACTGATATAAACTTCACCTATTGGAAGAGGGGATGATTATACTTCAGTACGTCTTCAAGATCATTATACGAGCGCAGTTTCGCGTCCCTATACAGTTTTTATTTATACTTATTTCCTTAGTTGTGCATCTTAGTTCATTTATTTTAATCATTCTAAATTATTAGTTATTTAAGTATTTCTTGTTAATAGTTACCATTACTCACGTTTAAATTATTGTACAAATACAGTCTATTTTTATAAATTCCGTGTTAATAATGCGAGCACTAACTTCCAAAAATCTCTAAACTAACTTCCGCCCTCTTCAAGACATCTACTACATACCTCAGGAATCACAATAAACGATTCCACTACAAAAGGCAGTTTAATTATATACTGAATTTACATATACATTAGTATAATATAATTCATAGTTTATTATATATACATTATTTAAATATAAGTTACATTATATTGCTGTAACTTTATTGATTATTTTACATAAATTAATTGAGTAATTTATTTATTTATCTGATTTGATCTATATACTACATAAATTAGAATTTTTTTTTTTTTTTTTTTTTTTTTTTTTTTAATTAAAGACGCGTCAACATTTTTGTTAATTGGCGCCCAAAGCCTTGCACTGCGGCCTCCACACAGTTTTAAGAGGCATATAATCCAAAAAGTTTTTGGTAAAGTGTTTCAAATAAGTGAGTCGTTTTTAAAATTTTCCAAGTTTAAAGAAAATTGTTGAAGGCTTTATTTTTTTTTTTTATACTTTATTTTTTATTTATTTATTGTATTTACAATGACAGATTTATTACCACAAAGTAAATTTGTTGAATGCAGTACATAATAAAGAAAATGATAATAATAATAATAAAATAATTAAATAAAGAAAAAATAAAATAAAATAAACGAGGGAGAAGTCACCCATTTATTACTCCTTGTTTAGAGATCGCGCGGCCACATTCGTAGCACTTGTCTGAGAGGATTATCAGGGAATATACGGGATGAGAGTCGACAAATGAGAGGGTCAGTATTCTAGCAATACATTTTTAATATAGCAATATAGGGAAAGACTAAATTAATTCTATAATTATAAGAAATTTAGGTTTTGCGTCCCACGGACATTTCAGAAAAAGCCCGGCTAAATTATTATAAAAGACTGTTATATCTTGGAGAGAAGAATTCCGAATTTTATGTTCCGGTTAGATATGGGTAGTTTAGGAGGTGGAAATGAAATTTTAAATATATACAGCTGCGTGTACCCAAGGGTATGTTTTGAATAGAACAGGAGGAGTTATTTCCGGCCATGACACGATGAAGTATTAATTAAATGTCGCAATTAATTTTCCATGTGGATGTATAGTTGACAAGAGAGACCCTGCTCATGAGGTTTCTATAGAATTTCAAAAAAACTAATTCCAGTCTTTCAGTTAAAATATGAACTATATCTAAGCAATAAAGACACTGAATCATTTAATAATTCTATCTTTAGTATATTCTATTATTACCTACATAATTTTCATTACAACTCCGCAAAAATATTTATAGAACCATATTACTTGCCCATCTAACACTTTGTTATTTGTTAACACCCAGAAATACTAAAATTATTGAGTAAGTTTTTAATCTTATTAAAAGAAAGCTAAGACCAGGATTTAGAAGTAAGGTTTAATTCCTAATTATTATGATAATTATTTTATTGTAATATTATTTAAATATAAGTGTACATTATATTTGCTCTAACTTTATTGATTATTTTATATAAATTAATTGAGTAATTTATTTATTTATCTGGTTTGTTCTATGTACTACATATTAATTAGAATTTTTTTTTTTTAATTAAAGACGCGTCAACATTTTTGGTAATTGGCGCCCCATAGCCTTGCACTGCGGCCTCCAGACAGTGTTCTCTCGTAATAAACAAAACACTGTCCATCACCGGACTGTGAGCTGTAGAAGCTCCTAGGAAGAAAAAAAAAAATCTAAGGGTAGCACAGTTGGTCTTGAACCCGAGATCTCCGCGTGGGAGTCCAGTGCACTAACCTATTTATTATTTTCTTTTTCTTAATGTAAGTGTAAATTGCCCATCTCTTTATATGAGACTATAATTTCACAACAAATAAATAAATAAATCAAATACAGGCGATACGTGGCAACTACTTCAAATAAAAAAAGTGATAGCATTTATGAATGCTGGTAGTATACGAGTGTGTGCAGGTGCATTGTCGTGGTGGAAGAACCAGTCTCCTATTTGCCACAAATCGGGTCTTTTTTGGCGAACACTATTGCGCAATCTTTTCAAAACTTCCAAATAAAAGGTTTGATTGACGGTCTGACCTGGGGGGGGGAGGGACAAACTCTGAATGGACTACGCCTTTGGCATCAAAAAAGCAAATCAGCATTGTTTTGATGTTTGACTTGACTTGACCACATTTTTTTGGTCGGGGTGAAGATGACGTCTTCCATTGGCTCGACTGTTGCTTTGTTTCTGGGTCATAACCATAGCACCATGACTCATCACCAGTAATGACCTTTGACAGAAAGTCTGGATCAGTTTCAAGCTGTTGTTTCAAAGCACGACATGTTTCAACTCGATGTTCTTTTTGATTGTCAGTCAGAACTCGAGGAACAAACTTGGCAGCAACCCTTTTCATCCCCAAATCTTCCGTTAAAATTCGCTGAACCGAGCTCCAAGATAACCCACTACTCTCTGACAGTTGATCAATTGTCTGTCGACGGTCTGTGAACACCAGCTCTCGAATTTTTTTCAACATTTTCGTCGATTCGGGCAGTTGATGGAGGTTTGTCATCAATCGACATGTCGCCATTTTTAAACCGAGTAAACCACTCGTATACTTGAGTTTTTCCCATAGCGTCATCTTTGTAAGCTGTTTTCAACATTAAAACACTTTTAGCAGCATTTTTGCCGAGTAGAAAACAAAATTTCAGAGCTGCACGTTGTTCACTTAAACTTGCCATCATAAAAAACGAAAAAAGAACAAAACAGCGCTAGTAAAAACAATCACTGCAGATGAACAGAACAAGCCAGGCAGACAACACAGGCAGGACTGAACTGGCAAGGAATTGCGCCATACACGTCTAGCGGCAGAAATGCGTACTACATAAGCTCCATGCGCGGCAACGCAATTCCGGTTATTTTTGGGTACCCCCCCTCGTATGTATTTTAAATAATACTGTTATATGTAAGGAAAACAGAAATAAAAAAACAACTATTCAGTAGTACAGGTTATAGGTTTGAGTTAGACGCAGTTATTTAATTATTACGAACGACTAAACTATCAAGTTTTATATAGAGGCATTGGCTAAATTGATAAAAACAATTTTTACCAATTGAATATACAAAATTCAGTTGGATATTCCCCCTCCCTCTCTCTCATTGTGTCTACAATTATTGTTGCTTTATTTTTAGAAAACCATTCTTTGGTTGTTACAAAACTGTTGATAACAATACAGCAAATTCGTAGCTCATTTTTTTCCATAATATGCCGTATGATGTAATATAGTGTATGATACCAGTTATGGTTATTAATTTGGTCTAGGCTCTTAAAATTAATATCTAAGCTAATCTAATCTAATCTAGAAACTCGGGACCACCTAGGAGTTTTTTAGATCTCAGCTGGGCCTATTGTGCACCAAAAATTAATATCTAGAGATGGTAATAAATTAATAAAGTTTTCTAAATATTGATTAATTGATATAGTTTTGTAATATAGTTTTAATTTGGCCCTCTATATGAAACAAGCAAATCTAATTTAAAGGGTCAATGAGGACTATTTTTGTTCGTTTTAACTATTCAAAGGCAAAACACTCTCCATAAATCCCACTAAATGATCCCGCAATAAATATTGACGAAGAATTATTATAGAGTGGAATTAGAAAGTATTTTATTTATTAAGAATGAAGGAAAAATAAATAAATAAATAAATAAAAAAAATACGGGAATTAGTAAAGAAATTAGTATTCAATTGATAGAATAGTTGGATAGCTCTAGTTGTATATAGACGGATATCCTGTTCATCATTTTATATATATATGAAGAAGTGCAAAGTGATCTCTCCTCGCATATAGGAATACTCCCTCCTGAGAATAAAGTAATATATGTTAGATATCACGTAGATCATTATTAATAATACCTCTTTGGTTGTTTTTTTTTTTTTTAATGAGGTGGACACAACACATGAGATGAAAGATTTATTTTTTTACAGTTTTAACTTTCTCGTCTTGCTATAAGAGGAAGTATTGCGATGTCAAATTTTCGAAATTTAATTTTAACCGGAAATACATGTTTTGAGGAACACTGGGTTCGAAAAATGGAGCTTAGCATAACTCAGAAACGGGAAAGAAAGCAACAAAAAAAATAACTTGATATTTCGTTTAGATGCAAGCAGCGTCTATTCCCCTTTATAATATTAATAATAAGAATTTAATGTGTTTTAAAAAATTAAACTAGGCCAAAATATCGATTTGTTGAAAATCGATTGATCGAACTTTTTTTTTTATTATATTATATATCCGGAAATAGATTTTTCGGTTATATGTGAAATTTTGTAAATAAATATTTATTATAAATGCAAAAATAAATCAAAAACTATAATTGCAATAAACGGAATTCTCGTGGATGTTTCACACCAAATTTTTATTGACAAGGGTTCATACCAATAAGTAACGAGACAAAATCACTGTAGCTCAAAAATGATTTATTTAATTAATATAAAACTTTGGCTACTTTTCAACATAGTCACTAGCAATATTTATATACTTGTCCCCATTGTTTTTCTGATTTGTGTATGTTTCTGGCATAAAATTCTTTGGATTGATCTTCGAAGCCACTTTTGCACTTGATTTTAAACTTTTTCATTGGATTGATAATGTTTCCCACGTAGAACCTCTTTAAGGGGTCTAAAAAAATGGAAGTCCGCTGGGGCGAGGACGCGGCTGTTTTTCCACTTTCTTTGTGTGCGTCAATAAGTTGTCTTTGGAACTCATATCTCGCACAAGTTTTCTTGTACTGCAGCTTATTCGGGAATAATGTTATGGACAGTTCCAACACTCGCGTGCATTTCTTCAGCTATCAGTTCAACAGTAATACGCCTGTTGTCCTAAATTAACGCGTTAATACGAGATTCAAGGGAGGAAGTTGCAACTTCAACCGTTCGTCCACTTTGTTGCTCGTCACAGACACTTACACGTCCACTTTTAAACTTTTCTATCCATTTGTAAACGTTAGAACGGTTCAAACAATTATTCCCGTACACTTTCAACATTCTTTCGTGGATTTCACTACTTTCAACATTCTTTCGTGGATTTCACTACTTTTGATACTATCTGCAACTAAAAATCTAATTACTGAAGGCAATACTCGAGCAGACTCGCCATTGTTAACTGAATACATTTGAGGTTATGCTTACCAAATACTCTGGAACAGCTGATGAGAAACTAAGTATAAGGATGCCAAATTAACGCATAGAAACTATTGTATTGATTAAACAAACCATTTCTGAGTTATAGCGATTTGTCTCGTTACTTTATTGAATGACCCTGGAATTTATTTATTTTTTTGAAAGCAGTTCTACAGGATGCAATTATATATATTTACAAGGTTTTTATTAGGAATATTTCAATTTGTCGCTATGGTGGCCATAAATTTCAACAGTCTTGAGTGAAATAGATTAATCGGATAGTGATACCATACATAATGAACTCATTCTAGATGACCGCATAACATAGAAATGATCTAATGCTTTAACATATCTTACGCCTACATAAACTTCTTTTTTCCTGAACATTATAAGTTTTATAGATGGATTTTTTTTATTAGTTTTGAAATATGGCTTAATGTTTCATGATAATAAACTACCATCTTTAAATTGGGGGAATTAAAACGATAATTTCTTAACTAGAAATGCATACCGAGTCACACTGAGGATAAACGTTTGGCATTAGAAATATGCTGACATTAAAGCAGCTCAGTTATATGTAATGCAGTCGTCTGTGGAATTGTAATAAAAAATTTTAACAATATATGCCATAAAATTTATTAATAATAATGAGATGTTTGTGCGACAATGGCCAGAGGAGTTTTGAAAGATAAATAATTCTTTGTTGCTCTACGTTTCGGGTACCATTGGTGCCCTTCTTTTCCTGAAGGAAAACTCCGCTGACCATTGCCATATTTCAAACATCTCATTGTAATTTTAAGGGATTTGTGAATACCATTTTATTAATTACAAATACAGAAAATATATATAGGAGCAATTTTTCTATCAGAAACTACATATTTATTGTTTGAAAAGCCTTTGAAAGGGTTTCCATTCATTTTCAGTTTCACTTTTCTTATAATTTTGACGAATTAATTGTCGTTTTTAATTAAATCCGACCCGTCGACTGCGAACTTGTACACTCCACTACTCCACGAAGTAGGCTGTAGATCTTGAGTGAGTCCTCCACTTTTCTGTAAAGATCCCCCAGCGGCCATCCTCCAGGCCTTCCAAGGCACAGGGTATCACATACAGCACCCAGTGGAACCTCCGAGCTCAATCCAAGATCACACCGCCGCCACCACTAGACATATGTAGGGGCCTTTGTCCGTACATACGGTATGTCTCTTCTCTGTTTCTAGGCTTATACAAACCAATCAAGTTGGCACCACCTGTTTCCATAGATACTTCATTATTAATTTTATTATTATTACTGTTGTAGTGGAATCAATTATCGGATGATCGGATCCTACCGCTGCCACCAGATGTAGTGGGATCGTTTATTGTGATTCCTATTGTATGTAGTAGATGTCTTGAAGAGGGCGGAAGTTAGTTTAGAGATTTTTGGAAGTTAGTGCTCTAATTATTAACACTGAATTTATAAAAATAGACTGTATTTGTACAATAATTTAAACGTGAGTGATGGTAACTATTAACAAGAAATACTTAGAAATAAATAGGAGATAAATAACTAATAATTTAGAATGATTAAAATAAATGAACTAAGATGCACAACTAAGGAAATAAGTATAAATAAAAACTGTATAGGGACGCGGAACTGCTGCTCGTATAATGATCTTGAAGACGTACTGAAGTATAATCATCCCCTCTTCCAATGGGGCGAAGTTTATATATTAGTGTTAGCAACACTCACACCAAGACATCTGTCCTAGTGTGCGACCTTGGTTAGTTTGGTGACCAGCGATTTAGGTCAGTGGCCAGCCTTAGCGGTGCTTGCTTTGATGTAAAGCATCGACCCTTGGTTTTGTTTGTTTGGCCGCGGCCTTGTCTTGAAGACAGCAGCCGGCTAGGCCACTAGTTATAAATTATTCTTTCTTTGTTATGTGTTGTGAAGGTTTGACATTGCTATGACCTTGCCATGTCATTACACTGTTATTATCATTAATAGTATCCTAGATATTCGCTTTACTTATCCTTGTTTTTCACCACTTTCGCCGCACGCATATTCAGACTCGTATTCTCGCGAGTCAGCGAACGCTTGTGACTTTTCCCGGATGTATCATTCTTATTATTACTAGTATTACTATCATTAATATTATCTTCCGAATACTAATCTTTTCTGTCAGCCGGTGTCCTCTATCATGAGGTAGGCTTCCACTATGCTCTTCCATCACCAATCCTGCTGTGTTTGTTATTCTGCTTTTTTTTTCCTATTTGTTTATTCCCCCCGCCCATAATCTAAAATTTTCTTGCTATCCTACTTTAACCCCCTAACGGCACAACCTTACTAAAATTATTAATTACAACTTCCCTAAACTCTACAAAATTGCAATTTTTTGGGAGCCCTCTAAAAATTAAACTATTTTAACCTGTCACCCTAGAAATTCTATTTTTATATTAACTATCATTTTTGTTGATAATCTTCCACTTTTTTAATTTAAGGCGCACATTGGCACCTGGTGTCTTCTCTTTGCACTGCCGGCCTCCGGACAGTCGTTCTCTCAGTATAAATAATACTGTCCCATCATCGATCAGTAAGCTGTAGAGGTCCTTAGGAAGAAAAAAAAATAAGGGTAGCAAACAGCTGGACTTGAACCCGGGAACCTTCGCTTGAGAGTCTAACACGCTACCACTGAGCTATTCACTTCTTTGAATCAATATTTTAAATCAAAAATTTAAACATAATCAATCTTTTACATGGTAATATCCTGTATTATTTGAACCAAAACTAAGTATAATTTCAAATGTTAGGAAAAATGTTTGTTAGGAAGTTCGTTTGAGTCTAATATGGGGGTTCCAAGTCAGACGTTTGTCTAAGTAAAGTCCCAGATAACGAACATGTTCTGCAGGTGGTATAAGAGTACTGTAGAGATTGACTGGAGAGATTACTTTTTTATTTAGAGTGAATACTATAAATTTAGATTTGTTCGTGTTGATTTTTATTTTCCATTTGGTTAGCCAAGTTTCTAATCATTAAAGATGACATTGAAGAATATGTTTGGAAATTACAGGATCTTTGTGAGGTGAAAGGATTGCTGTATCATCGGCATAAGTAAAGATGGTCGTGTTGGGATGTGTGGGGATATCAGCAGTGTTGTAAATTGAATAAAGTATAGGGGCCAGGATACTGCCTTGTGGGGCACGCCAGCAAGAATAGGATAAACCGGTGAGGTAGATGATTCTTGACTAGCTTGGAAGAAGCGGCCTGTTAAATATAATTTGAGAATGAGATAGTAAGTAATGGGATAAAATCCACAACAAGCCTTCGTGCCATACACAATCAAACGCCCTTGACACGTCCAAGAATACACCAGCGCAGTATTGCTTCCGCTCGAGGGAAGTAGCGATGACATTTACAACGCGATGTGCTTGTTGAATGGTGGAGTGTCCACTACGGAACCCAAACTAGTGGTGATGAGGGATAATTTGGAGAGAGTCTAGTAATGGTTGAAGGCGTAAAAGTAGTATCTTTTCGAATATTTTTCCTAAAATAGGTAGCAGGCTTATGGGTCGGTAAGAGCTTGGGAGATGTGTAGGTTTGTTTGGTTTAAGAATCATGCGCACGGAAGCAAATTTCCAAAGGATAGGAAAGTATGTAGTTCTAAATATTGCATTGTAGAGAGCAGTTAGATATACGATGGCCTTGCGGGGGGAAGTTGACGAATAATATTTGAAGTTATTAAATCGTAACCAGGGCTCTTCTTCTTAGAGGGTGGTTTGAATTATCTAGAACTAATTTTTAAGTACACTGTTGTAATATTTTTAAAAATTTCTATATAATTTGTTAATATTTTGCTTTTCCCAAAAAGCAAATACGAATTAAGCATTGAATTTGTGTCACATTTCTAAAGTTGAACGCTCACGTAGAGATAGATGTGATTTTGAGATCTCTTTAAGTATGAGAAAGTCATTGGAATGTAACATACACATTTTTTTTTTTTTTTGTAATTTTAACGTTTAAAAATATTTAAAAAAAAATGAAAAAAAGTACAACTTAGGAATATTTTTAAAGAGCTTGTATTTCCTTTGTTATATTTCCTCAAACACGACAATATAATGAGAGACAATGATAATAAAAATGGGGGCACTTCCTTTATTATTTTTAATACAGCTTTTTACAACAAAACAGTATAAATTATACATCAAAGTAAATGTGAGAGAAGAATAAGTGAGATAGAGAGTAAAAGGAATGGAAACAAATAAAAGGATAAAAGGAAAAAGGATGGTGGTGTTGGTTAAAGTAAAGGAGAGAGAGAAAGAAAAATTATAATAAAAGACCGGAACTTGTAAACATCAAAAGGATAGGAAACAAAAACAAAAGAACTAAGTAATATTTGAGAGAAGTTATGCAAGATTTTTTTGAATGTATTTTTGATATTTTGATTTCCTTTTTATAAGATATTCATTCTTTATATATTACCCAGAAGAACACTCAACAAACACACACACACACACACACACACACACGAACGTTATAATATATATAAAGACAAAGCATCTGAAATGAGAACGAAATATTACTAGTCTGTCAGTTTGTATTACTATTTTTAAAGATCAACAACACTAAAATAACATACTGGTAGGCACATCATGTTAGTTTTATTCCATTTAGTTTTTATAAGAACTCTAAATCTGTATAGGTAGGTAAAATTGGTTCCAAGATTTTTTTGTTAGGTTATAGCTCCAGGTAAATCTTTGTTTTTTTTTTTCTCGTCACAGACAAACCTGCCCATCACCGGACAGTGAGTTGTAAAGGCTGCTAGGAGAAGAAAAAACTCTTAAGAACACAATGCCTTGACTTGAACCCAAAATCTCCGCGTGATAGTCCAGCGCTCTAACAGGCTAAGCCAGTTACCATTATTTCAAATAATTAGTTATTAATAAATGATTGTAACATATCATTATAGAATTGTATAGTGACATAATTTTAATACCAACTGTGAGGCGCTAACAAAACAAACAAACAAACAAAAAAATCTGATATGAAACACTCACACAACTTTCTCTTAGTCTAGTTCTCAAAATTATAATTGACAAAGTTTATAGTTTGTGTATACCAAATTTAATGAAATTCGTCGAAAACTGAAAAAAATTCTCCAGTAAAAAAGCGCACTTTCGGTTTACTAATTTTCTTGAAACTAGGAATTTTTAACCATCTCTTTATTTCTAATTAATTTTTGTTTGGATGATAGAATTGTATAATCAACTATGATAGCACTTTAAAGAAAAACATAACGCCATCCCTCCTCCAAAAGTGCCATTAAATGAATTTTCACAGAGAAATATTTTAAATAAAAGTTGTAGAACTTTGTATGTTTAATTTATATGTAAAGTTTCAAGAAAATCGTCAGAAACATTTTTGAGAAAATCGCGAAAAAATTGAAAAAAAAAATCATTTAGTAAAGTGGTAAAGTAAACGCACTTCTGGTCATCCGATTTCTTTCAAACTAGGAATTTCAACAATACATTTAATTTTAATTAACATTATTTAGATGACTGAATTGTCTAATAAACTGAAATAGCACTTTAGATGAAAACCTAACCCCACCCTTCCCCCAAAAATGCCCTTAAATGAATTTTCCCAGAGAAATGTTTCAAATAAAAGTTGTAGCTATTTGTATGTGTAGTTGATATTCCAAGTTTAAAGAAAATCGTCGGAGCCATTTTTGAGAGAAATGCAAAAAAGTAAAAAACCAACTAGTAAAGTGGTACTTCCGGTTGAGGAATTTTGACAGATAACGTACTGCCAGATCCCATGGTGATACCTAAACGGAATATCAAGGTTTCAACTTTCTACGGTTTTTCGTTTTTGAGCTATGCTGTTCACATACATACACAGACCATTTGCTAAAAACCCACTTTTTTGGACTTAGGGGACCACAAAACTGATATTTCCGGTGAAAACTTGATATCGAAAATTTGACACGATTACAATACTTCCTCTTACTAGGATATCACCAGTGAATATATCAATTATCTTAATTTTATCTAAAATGTAATTATTACTACAAATCATATTAATTTGAATGTACAATAAAAACGTTTGGAAATATGATCAATCTTACACATCGAAGCAAAACGTTTTAAAATGAAATCGATCACAGGATTAAGTAATAAACGATTTCGTTTACTTATCTATACCAAAACATGTATTGTATTAAAGAATTCGCGAAACGATCCAATATTCAAAGAATTCCATCCATTTTAGTCCAAAAATCATTGTCATACCATTCTATGCTTCTAAATCTAACCAGCCACACAGACCTAGTAATTCTTTCTGTAACTCAAGTCGCCCTTAACCTTATATAAAAAAATATGGTGTGAACCATATCTCACACGACTTTCTTTTTTTGTCATAAAATTGATAATTCTCTCAAAATTTGGAATTTTACTCCATTTGTCCTTCTAGAATTAGAATGACCCGGGAGGGGGGCTCTAACCCAGGCACTGCAGCCTACCCATTGAAGCTTATTGTGCCAACCCCTTAATGTCTAGTAAAGGAATCCTCTCCTCTTCATGTGGTCCAGGATCTTCCCCACCAGTCTTTCTTGAAGTACGATTCCCTCCGGTCTCAACGTGCCGAAGATCTCGTACCTCACTCTTCCGATTGTGACGCAATCAAACAACAGGTGTGAGGGCGTCTCCTTGTCCTCCTTTTGACACACTCTACACAAAGACTACGAATCAAATAATCCAATCTTGTGAAGATGATTCTTGAAACTACCGAGCCCTGTAAACAGGCCCGTTATCAGACAAATCTTAGATTCAGACCTGCTTAGACTCAGGATCCTCGGGTTCTTTTTTTACACAGCTCTGGCATAACCATTTCGCCATGTTTTGCCCCAGTACTTAGCATCCAGTGACGATTATGTTCTCTGCATGTCTATTCTCTCAGAGACGCCCTCGCCATACGTTTGGCTATCCCCACAACAGGTTCCGGCCCACATAAAGGGGTGTTCACTCCATTTCTAGCCAATTGGGCAGCTAGTTCAATACCTTTTATCCCCTTGTGTTCCGGCATCCATACCGGCCGCACTATATTTGCCCAATATATATAGAAGTGGTGGGGATACATGTATTTACCCTGCAAGTAATGGTGGCATGATTATATTGGTGTCATTTAACCGACAAGTGCGATTTTACAAATTGAGATTTTTTTAGAATTTTCTCGAAAATATAACATTTTTTTTATTTAAAAAGGAATGCTAGCTGTACAAATATAAACGTGTATAACTTTTATTTCAAAGATTTTTCGAGAAAGTCTATTTTAGCGCTGTCTTGTGGACTATAATGTAACTACATTTAAAAAGTGATTTCCTGAGCCAAGGTCCTACTACCATGTAACCCCCCCCCAGCCTTCTTCTATATTTGTGTTAGAACACTGAATAAAACAAATTTTAAGTTTCAAGAAAGTTTGTCAATTGTATTAAATATAGAGAAATTAGGGGCGGGTGTTGGTGTATTGGTTATGAGCATGGACTTGTAAGTGGGAGGACCCCAGTTCGAGTCCAGCGTATAACTAAATTTTATATTTGTTTAAAAAATGTTAATAGTAAAGTAGGTGCTTCCGCCCCCGTCCACGACACCTAATTTGGTAGTTGGACGTTAAGCCCGCCTGAATAAATAGGCATAGAGAAATTAATTAATTGGAAGAGAAACTCGTGTGAGATTTCAAAACAGAAATTTTAGTTTCTACAGAGGGGAACCTTCGGTGAAAACTCAATTTCTAAAATTTGTTACGAACGTAAATACTTCCTCTTATGAGGAGTAACAAAAAGTAATAATTTTCATTAAATATGGCAATCCTCATTCTGGATCCATTGTCGTCCATATACCATAACGCAACATACCATAAATTATCCACCCAGCCGTTTAAAACGACACTGTCCAGTATGTTTTCCTGTTCTCGGATGAACAGAGCAATTAGTTCCGCAAATTAGTTAAGGAATATAACCGCTATGTAACTTTTCCCCTCAGTTACGAGTGTTTTCAGTGAATGTAAGGTGTCATTGTCAATCCACCGTGTTTCTTTAGTGTGATTTGTGCTGGTGAATTTATTCTTTAAAAAAGAAAAGAAGAAAATACACTAGTATGAAACATTTACTCGACTGTAAATAACATATCTAGTTAATGAATTTTCCTTTCAATTGGAAATGTTTGTTAAATCATTAGTTAACTTTCGTATTACACGTGTCGGAAGTTATACGTAGTAAAATAGCGCGTCACTTTTAAGGAAAGTGTAATATCATCCCGGCTATATTAAAACCCATCAAAAAAAATCAAGGGAAAAAGTTTCAGCAAAAGCAACGGGCCCATATAAATGTTAGTATTTATTTAGAGAAGATTTTTATCTATCGAGAAAAATTACAGGAAATGAAGAAACCATTCAGTAAAATAGTGACTTGTGATTTTCTTCAAATACGTAATTTTAGGAACATATTAATCCTCATTAATATGTGTTAACGGAACACCGTGTAGTATAATTCTGCTTTAGAGAAAGCCTAGCGTCGTAGCTCTCCCAGAACCGTCAAAAATCTTTTTTTTTCCAGAAAAATATTTCAAAAAAAAAATTACCGGAACTAGATATGTGTATACGATTTTAGAATGAATTGTGAATGTTAGGGAAGGGATTAGCTCAGTGGTAGCGCGTTGGACTGCCACGCGGAAGTCCCGCGGTTCGAATCTAGTGCTACCTCTTAGATTTTACTCTTCCTAGTTACATTCTACAGCTTACTATCCGCTGATGGACAGCATTGTCTGTAACGAGAGAGAACCCTGTCAGGATGCCGGCAGTGCAATTGACAAACACTCCTGGTGCCGATGAACATAGATTTTGACAGGCCTTTAAAAAAAAAAAAAAATCTGTTATGAAACACTCACACAACTTTCTCTTACTCTAGTTCTCATAATTATAATTGACAAATTTTATAGTTAGTATAAACAAATTTAATGAAATTCGTCCATTAAAATTGCATATACTGTTAAATTCATTTAGTAAAGTAGTATTTCCGGTTTATTGAATTTTAACGGAAACTTTTCTATCGCATATCCCAGCGATTTTCAATCCCTGCAATTTTTCATTTTTTCTTTTTCTCTTACTTCTTAGTAAGAGGAAGTATTGCGATCGTGTCAGATTTCCGAAATTGAATTGTAACCGGAAATCCCAGTTTTGGGGTCCTCTGGATACGAAAAAAATGTTTTTAGCGAATGGTCAATATGAGTGTGTGTGTGTGTGTGTGTGTTTTTTTTAACAGAATATCCGAAAAGTCGCAGGAAGCTCAAACTTTGTATTCCGTATATAAGTACCTCCACCGCATCAGACACAAAGTTTTTTTAAACATATATTTATCGATTTTTTTTTAAACATGTTATGCTAACTTCACAGATATAAACATATTAGTTTTATTTGAAATATTTTTCCCCCCCAAAAAATTTATTTTGGATAGTGGTGCGGCGTTATTTATGGAGTTATTTTCTATTTTTATATGTATTTAGTTCAGTATTTTTATTACTTTCTCTTACTCCTAGTAAGAAGAGGAAGTATTTTAATCGTGTCAAATTTTCAATATCGAGTTTTCACCGGAAATATTCATTTTGAGGACCCCTGAGTAAAAAAAAGTGGTTTTTAAAAAATGGTCTGTGTGTGTGTATGTATGTATGTATGTATGTATGTTTGTATGTATGTATGTGAACAGCATAGCTCAAAAACGAAAAACCGTAGAAAATTGAAACTTAATATTCCGTTTAGCTATCACCATGGGATCTGACAGTACGTTATCTGTCAAAATTCCTTTACCGGAAGTACCCACTTTACTAGTTGCATTTTTTACTTATTTACAATTTTCCCAAAAATGGCTCCGACGATTTTCTTTAAACTTGGTATATCAACTACACATACAAAATGCTATAATTTTTATTTCAAACATTTCTCCGGGAAAATGCATTTACGGGCAGTTATGGGGGAGGGGTGGGGTTAGGTTTCCATCTAAAATGCTATTTCAGTTTATTAGACGATTCTATCATCTAAATAATGTTAATTGAAATTAAATATACTGTTGAAATTCCGAGTTTGAAAAAATCTGATAACCGGAAGTGCGTTTACTTTACCATTTTACTAAATGATTTTTTCACTTTTTCGCAATTTCCTCAACAATGGCTCCGACGATTTTCATGAAACTTCATATATAAACTAAACATGCAATGATCTACAACTTTTATTTAAAACATTTCTCTGAGAAAATTCATTTAAGGGCACTTTTAGTGGAAGGGAGGGGTGATGTTTTTCTCTAAAGTGCTATCATAGTTGATTTTATACAAATTCTATCATCCAAACAAAATTAATTAGAAATAAATAGATGGCCAAAATTTCGAGTTTTAAGAAATTTAATAAACCGGAAGTGTGCTTTTACCGAATAGTTTTTTTTCCGGTTTTCGACGAATTTCGTTAAATTTGGTTGGTACACAAACTATAAAATTTGTCAATTTTAATTTTGAGAACAGGAATAAGAGAAAGTTGTGTGAATGTTTTTTTTTTTTTTACTATAATCCTATAATCATCACTTCTCTACCTCTGCCACGATTAAGGGTATGTTGGTACTTATCTCCCCTACACCTTTAATCTTTATGTTAGGAGAAATTTGATTAAAATATTAGTTATATAAGAAAATTTATCATTTTAAATTAAATTATATTAAAAGGAGTAAGGGAATGTCTTGTATGAATGAATACAAAACATCCGACCAACACATATCATGCAATTATTCAATGACAGACCATTTTCTATTCTAAATAAACTCTCAATTTTTTCAAAATTCAATACGATCGCAACACTTCCTCTTTAAAAACAATAAGATTAAATCAAATAAACTAATAAATAAATAAAATAATAAATTATTTATTACAGCTTTATTATGTATAAAGTAGCCTTGAAAAGTAAATAAAACGTTAATTATTATTATTATTAATTTTTTTTTTTTTTTACTGTATTATTAAACGTAATATCCATTATTCTATAACCTCGAAGTTCTTTTGTAATAAATGGAAAAATTGAAATACCAATGGGAAATGGACTATTGTTTATTTTGCCACATCAATAAATAAATAAATAAAAAAGTTTTTTATTACTGTATAAAACATATTTATCTGATTGAATTTTTTTTTTTTTTTCCATGAACTTTTTAAATACAAAGAATTCTAAGAATTTTTTGTCCTCAAAAAAGAAAAAACGGAAAATTGTAGAATTTTCAAACTTGATATTTCGTTTAAATTACTACCAGGAGATCTGGGGAAATAATGTTTTAGGTTAAAATGGGTCAACCGGAAATACCATTTTATTGAATAGATTTTTACTTTCTCTTACTCCTTCCTAGTAAGAGGAAGTATTGTAATCGTGTCAAATTTTTGATATCGAAGTTTTCACCGGAAATATCCGTTTTGAGGTTTTTAGCAAATCGTCTGTATGTATTTATGTATGTGAACAGCATAGCTCAAAAACGAAAAAAACCATAGAAAATTGAAACTTGATATTTCCGTTTAGGTATCACCATAGGATCTGTACGTAATCTGTTAAAATTTCTCAACCGGAAATACCACTTTACTAGTTTTTTTTTTTTTTTTTTTTTGTGATTTTCTCAAAAATGGCTGCCGACGATTTTCTTCAAACTTCGTATATCAACAACATATACAAAGAGCTACAACTTTATTTAAAATATATCTCTGGGAAAATTCATTTAAGGGCACTTTTGGAGGAGAGGTGGGCTTTAGAGGTATTCGCTTATAAATGTGCTATTCAGTTTACTATACAATTCTGTCATTAAAATAATATTAATTAGAATTAAAATGTTTGATGGAAATTCCGAGTTTGAAAAAAAAATCTGATGGCCGGAAGTGGGTTTTTCCTGAAATGTATTTTTAAAACTAGAAATGTGAACTACACATATAAAGAGCTAACTTTACTCCTAATAAAGTCATTTAAGGGGACTTTTTTGGGGAGATGGGTGGGTTATGTTTTTCTGTAAAGTGCTATCATAGTTGATTATACAATTCTATCATCCAAATCAAATTAATTAGAAATAAATAGATGGCCCAAATTGCGAGTTTCAAGAAAATTATAAACCGGAAGTGCGCTTTTACTGAACAATTTTTTTTTTTCAGTTTTCGACGAACTCCAATGAATTTCATCAAATTTAGTACAGAAACTCTAAAATTTGTCAATTACTATTTCGAAAAGTGGAGTAAGAGAAAGTTGTGTGAGTGTTTCACACCAGATTTTTATTTTTATTATTATTATTATTATTATTATTTTGCGATTTTAGCGAAAAAAACCTCCAATGATTTTCTTTAAACTTGTTATATTAACTACACCTAAAAAAATCTATAGTTTTAATTTGAAACATTTTTTTGGGTAAACTTAATTTTAGGTGGTTTTTGTTGGAAGGGGATGATGTGGCAAGAATTTTCTACAATTTTCTGGATAAAAATACGAACAGTTTCAGTGATATTTTCCGCCATAGCCTGACTTCATTTGGTGGCTTTATCGACCCGGTTTCGAGCGGCGTTCGGCTCATCATCAGGATTCTGTCTTGTTAAATATTGTGATTACACAGATTTGTACAAAACAATGTCATCACTGTATATGCTCGAAGAATTTTAAGATTTCTTTTAGAAGCATGAATAGATTTTCAACATTTACACCGATTCGTATATTAATTATCGTAATGTGTGATATCAATTATAGGATGGTTCTTAATGTCACAGAATACTCAAATAGTCTGTATATCATCACAAAATAATGTTGTTTTTTTTTGTGCTTTATAAACAACATATGGTGAAACGTTTAATATAAGCTATCACAAATAAAAACTAAAAAGGTCTCTCGGCAACATTCCTATGTTGCGTAGTTAATAAGAATTAATTTAACATATGTCTTTCAGTATACAATTGATAACAAGTGGTTCCTTTAAAAGTACCAAGTTAACGATTATTATACATATGGAATACATTCAGTTATACAAATATACAAATTAGTTTATTATTTCCAAAACTAGCTTAGAAAAATCTTAATCTGCTTCTATTATTCCTCAACTCCTTTATTTGACTGACAAATCTTTTTTAAAATCATATAAAAAGAAGAAACGTTCGGTAATTATGAATTAAGGAACGCTGTATCCGTATGTTGACGCTTTCAGTTAAAGAAAAAAGTGGATGCCGGTTTACAAAGGGATTAAACAGAATATTAACAACTCAATAACCCAGGTAAGCTAGTCATTACAGTTAGAGCTACATGTGGCCACCATAAGTGCTGAATGATATCTTAAGGGTCATTTTTTTCTGTCAAGTCAAACTTAGTGCTATTGAAGCTACGAATGGAACAGCCTGGAATGATGAAAATGGATTCGGAATCAGTTAAATATTTTGACTAAACTTTTCTACTCAGGAATTCCCAAATAGAATATCTGTTACAGATTTCTGCAATTTTTACTTTCTCTTACTCCTCCTAGTAAGAGAAAGTATTATAATAGGCCAAATTTTCGATATCGAGTTTTTACCGGAAATATCCGTTTTGAGGTCTCTTGAGTACAAAAAAGTGGTTTTTAGCAAACGGTCTGGGTGTGTGTATGTATGTATGTAAACAGCATGGTACAAAAACGAAAAATCGTAAAAAAGTTCAAACTTGATATTCCGTTTAGGTATCAACATGAGATCCGACAGACAGTAGGTCATCTGTGAAAATTCCTCAACCGGAAGTACCACTTTACTGAATGTTTTTTTTTTCATTTTCTTGCGATTTCCTCAGAAATGGCTCCGATGATTTACTTCAATTTTGGTACATCAACTAGACATAAAAAAATCTACAACATTTCTCTGGAAAAATTCATTTAAGCGCTCTTTTGGGGGGAGGGATGGGCTTTATAGGTATACCTATAAAGTTGCTATTTCAGTTTACTATACAATTCTGTGATCTAAATAATAATTATTAAAATTAAATATATTGTTGAAATTCAGAGTTTGAAAAAAAATTGGATGATCGGAAGTGCGTGTTTTCTCGAAATGTATTTTTCAGTTTTCCGGTATTTTCTGGCAAATGGCTCCAACTAATTTTCTTTAAAGTTGGAATGTGTACTACACATATAAAGAGCCCAAACTTTTATTTGAAACATTTTTCATGGTAAAGTCATTTAAGGGGGCTTTTGAATGGAGGAGTAGGGGGTTGTTTTCAAAAAAAAAAAAATTATTTTTATATAGCTGAGCGGAATTTTTGCCGTTAAATTTTAGATGTTATATGTAGTCTTGGTTCAATGTTATTGGCATACTCTTGTGGACTGCAATGCAATCATTCTATAACTTGCAAGAGTACCCCACCACTTTTATATTAATGTTAGATCGAATGCGTTAAAGAAAATTTGCCATTTTGTAATAATTATTGTAATAACAGCAATAAAATGAAAGTGAGTTTTTCACACCAGATTTATTTTCATATAAATCTTTATTACTTTATAGAATATATCATTAGTATCATTGTGTCTTTATTTATAGAAATCTTTTCATTGTTTCATTATATTATCGGCAATTTCAAAACAATCACCTATTAAAGTAAAGTGCGAAGAGACAGGAAAGTACAGTAATGACTAAAACAATTTGTTTTTATAGACAGTCATTGCAGAGATTATTCTTAAATGATGATGATGTTTCAAACCGTAGTTGAACTTTACAAAAATACCTTGAAATGACAAATTAAATTTTTTTTATGGCCTTCTCTGGATTGTTTTACAATCATTTTTCTCTAAAGTAACCTAGGGTGCTAATAGTCAAATAACAGGTAAATGCAGAATATTGGCAGTTTTTATACCATCAGCTTTAAAAAAAGTGCCTGTATTTCCTTTATAATAAAGCTTCCCAATATAATCATGAAAAACAATGGAATTCATTATTTTAAAGGGGAAAGGAATATTGAGTTCTTTCCCCTTGTGTGAATGTGCAGTCTGAATGTATTTATTAGCATGAATGTATTTATTGGCGTGAATGTATTTATTAGCTTGAATGTATTTATTGGCGTGAATGTATTTATTAGCTTCAATGATTTTATTGACGTGAATGTATTGATTAGCTTGAATGTATTCGTAGAGTGTATGTATTTATTGGCGAGAAAGTTAGTATGAATGTTTAGTTTAGGCTTTTATTGAAAGAAATTTTATAAAAGTATTTCAACCCCATTAGGTTTAGTTCATTTTAGTATTAGTCCATTAGATAGGTGCCGGAAAATTTGTTAAAAGTACTGCACCACTCATTTAGTTTGTATTATAAATAGCCTCCTTAAGATCGGGGTTACATACGAATGTTATTATAATAATATATGTATAATGCAATTCATAGTTAAAAAAGTGCTTTAGTTTTGCCCAAATCTACAAATCTAGTTTTAGTAGACTAAGGGATGGCACAAACAATATTCCACACTCCCCCTCGTCGACTAGCTTGATGATATAAGGGGGGATGTGTGGAAAAGCATTCGACAATCTAGAGCTCTATCCTAATTGCTAGGCAAGGTGTAGTGTGTGAAAGCCACATAGATCTTTGCCATCCCGGCTCGAGTGGCCAAAGATCGTGTAGGAATACAATTAGGGTGGCGCTAATGACCATGACAGTCGATTCGCCAGAAAAAACAAAAAAAAAAAAACCATGGAATTTTTGCATTTATGCGACCAAGATACCACAGTTCATTTGTTCCAATCCTATATTTCTGAGAGAAATCATTTTTTTATATAAGGATTTTTAGCGGCTACTTTGTGTTGAAAAATTACCCTCGCAATGGTCGAGATACGAAAACAGCAGTCGTCAGCAGTGTCAAGTTTTTCTGACACAAGTTCGATTTAATTTCCTTGGATTGATTGGGTGAAAGTTGGCTGTATAGTTGAATAAGAATAGATTCCTGAAATCAATCCTGATTCCTGAAATTCCTTGAATAGATTGCTGAAACTCAATCTTGCAGGGAGTTTATTTTTTTGCATTCTAGGGATTTGCTGGCAATAAGTTTCCGCCATACCAGGATTCAAGAACTTATAGCAGCTTGATTTCACTTACAGACCCACCAAAAGCACCACCTTCTTTAGGTGCGCTTATTTTTAGACTTATTTTGGTTATTCAGTTCAGCCTAAACATTATGCAGGGCACGCCTTTATCGTAATAGATTTCGCTTTTCGTCGCATGGCATGAATGCCATGACAAAAGGAAAGAAAGAGCGCACAAAAGAAAATTAGGAATTCTATCAGTGCTTCTAATATATTATATATATAATATTAATATTATATAGGTGGTAGAACCATAATTCTACAGTAGTGACTAGACCTATACGAGGTTTGGAAACAAATTTTTGGAGCGTTTAAAAAAAAAAAAAAAAAAAAAAAA